>JASDDO010000016.1:131207734-131387711 GCA_030015575.1 Agapanthus africanus
ATATAGCACCTAAAGTCCATACTTTGTTGGTGTATAAGGATTCCATTTCAGATCGATAAGCATCCAGCCATTCTTACAGAGTCACACTCCTGATGGCCAGCTCGAAACTAGTTGGGTCATTATCTCATGATGCAATCCTCGCTCCCACAGTCATAGAGAAACAGAAGTATCTCTTAGGTGGGTGAGGAACCCTATTAGATCGGCGGAGAGGCTGAGGTTCGTTGGCATCTACTGAATCCTTTGGTTGTACCAAATCATCTGCTGTAGTTTGTATGGCTAGAACATTTCCAGTTCTACATAACAGACCTTCCTCGAGCTTGTCCGGATTTTGCTTTTAGACATAGGCCGGACAACCCCAAATCTTAACTAACTTATGATATGGGCTCTTCCCATTCCATATCACATATGAAGCGGTAGGCAACTGATATGATTGGAACCCTATTCAATAGGTATGCAACTTCTCAAGTGCATAACCCCCTAAGGAAAAAGGTAACTCAGTATTACTCATCATAGAGCACACCATATCAAATAGGGTGTATCTGCTCCGCCCCGACATACCATCGTGCAATGGTGTATACGGAGGAGTAATGCTGAGAGAGAATCTCATTCTCATTTAGAAAAGTCCAAGAATTCCGTGCTCAAGTATTCTCCTCCTTGATCTCATCAAAGGACATAATACTTTTACCCGTATTTTGGTTCTCTACTTCTCGCTTATATTCTGTGAATATCTCAAAAGGTTCGGACTCATGTTTCAACAGGAACATATGACTGAATCTTGAGAGATTATCAGAGAATATAATGAAGTATAAAGAATCAGTCTTGGCATGTGTAGACAGGAGACCTTACATACATCATCATGTATCAGTCCCAAGAGTTCACTAACTCTTTCTCTGTTTCCAATAAACAGAGCTATGGTCATCTTATCTTTGTGACATGACTGGCGAGTTTCACAAGATGTAAATTCAAACTGATTTAAATATGCATCTTTATGTAACTCAAGCTAGTCGGGTCGCATTGATATGACCTAGTCTATAATGCCTCAAGAAGGATTCGTTCATTTCTGAACTCTTCCACTTGTGTGTGATCCGTATACTAAGAACTGTAGTTTGATTTAGAACATTAATGCTTTTAGATAACGTGCCTGAACTGATCAACTTTTGATATAGGAAATGTTCAAAACATTATCCATCAATACAAAATTTTATCGTTTCTTTACGAATAAAGAAACAGATATGATTTTGTATATCAGGTTCGGTATCAAATAACATTCGTTCAGAATCAATGTATTCTGGTAATACAGGGTGACAGTGACTAACAGACTTGGCTGCAACACTTGCCCCGTTTTCTGCCTCATGAAACTTATCACCCGTTCTCAGTTTTTCTACCCTTTTGTAGCCCTATGTAACAGATTACATATCTGGGATCCTGATCCGGTATCATATACCAAGGATGCGGAGGATACTGAGAAACAGTTCTTTATAATGAACACACCCGAAATGATGCATCAGCATGCACTCTCTTCGTTTGGGCGGCATGGGAAATCTGGTATTCACCAATATCCTGCTCTGTCTTATAACAATTATAAGTTGGAGCGGGAGCAACGTTCCCCAGCTCAGTATAACAAGCGGGTTCGGTCAATAATCCGTATTATTATCTTGATTAAGGCGTGATATGGTCGCTACCAGGAGAGAGAGAGAAGAAAACACTCAGCGTATGCTCTTGCAAGAATAGATTGGTTATTATTTTATCTAATCAGGATGGCTCCCACTGCTTTTTATCAAATCTTCCTTCAAACCCTAAAAGGAAAGACTAGCCGGGATTAATTACACACAACAAGTTCGCCAATCTTTCAGCCAGGCCAGTGTCGGTACTTTGAGGGAGGTGCCCCGTGCTTTCGCACGGACCTAATTAATGTAAACCTCATTTTCCCAGAGGCGTAAACCTCGTTCAACCCGTCATTTCCTGATTGAATTAAACTCACCCGCACGGCCCTTGACAAAGGCCAACAAGGTCGCACGACTACCTTAACCCAATCTGCATCATATGCATAAGCAGATAAGCACCAATTAGCTACCGCACACTGCGCCTTGACAAAGGCCAACAAACGCAGCACGAATACTAACTACTACTTATCTGAAATGACGGAGGGCTACGACAGGTTTTTCTGAAAACCTATTGCGTAATGAACTTGATATCGTTGTAGGATCGAATGAATTTTGAAATGGAGTGTTTTTGAGGCTTTTCTAGTTTTGCTAAATGAGTCACTCCCGGTGAAGGGATCGTCGGTCCTTTCCTCGTCGAATGAGGTGCGGGATATATCATATATATCACTGTGTAAAGCAAAAAAACTTAAAAGCTATCAAAAGACAAACCGAGTGTGTAGCATCTGCCAGTTATTGCTAAAGGAGTCACTCCCGGTGAAGGGATCTCGGTCCTTTCCTTATCGAATAAGGTGCAGGATATATCATATATACCGCTGTGCAATGCAAGAACTGTAGCTACCGGTTTTATTTTGAAATTTGATTCTACAACATCTTAGGTTTCTTTTATTTCATTAATCACATTAATGAAGTCCCATCATTTAAATACCTAAACATCACAGATAAATACGACGTACACTTATGCCATCCGCATTCGCCCCGATGTCCCTTCGTGCACCGTTAGGTTAGGTAACTAACGGCAGAGCGGTGCAGGGCTAGCGCGGGTGTAAAACATAAGTAACGTCTATATAATATATCATATATACTATATACTGTATCTATCACAGAACATCACATGATCACATCACAGATATCGCAGCAGAAGAATCATATGAAATATTGGATATACTAGGACGTCCGTGTTTTCAATACGAGCCAGTATAAAACACGGATTCCACGGTCGCGATGAATAGCCAAACCCACACCCCTACACCTCTACGAGAGCGGCAAGCAACCCTACCAATTCTAGAGTTTGGAGACCCGGACTCGACTCCTCGAGTTGGTCTCCCACTGGACCCCAGAACCCGGTTACTTGTGCCCTCCTCCTTGGGTCTATCCTAGTGCAGAAAAGTAAATAATATACAAAAGGTGACTACTTCCGCAACCTGGAAGTGCCCCAATAAAAGAATATTACATACAAGTTTTTACATGAATGAAAACGAAAAACACTCATCTCACATAAAAACCCCCGGCTATTCAAACACGACGATCCAATATAACATATCCAGCAACACATAACATCACATGTCATCAACGTAAGTAAATATGTCTATCCCAATTGTCGTTGACATATAGCAACGAAACCGGCGATATCACATATTACACTTACGGTCATAGAAAAGAAAGTGTAAAACTACAACAGTTGGAATCCGCAATCTCTTTAGACATCGCATGCCTAATCAAATGAATTCCTTAGACATCACATGCCTAACAATTATAAACCCCGTATTTTAGTCACTTTATCGAAAACACTTTTCAATACCAAGTCGGGCAATTCAACAGGATTCCCGAAAAACCGATCGAATGGTCGTCGCAAACTTCAGTAGGCGGCCGCACCCCCGACGCCGCCGACGAAGTGCACCAAGGCGGAACACCGCTGCCGCGAGCACCCGAACGGATGCTTTCGGCGACGGGGTTCTCCTACAGTCACTTGGTCGGGGCTATGGAGTGAGGCTGTCTATTAAGTTTACCCGGCGAGTATCCGCGTACGCTACGTGATTGCGACGGACTTTTAATCACATCAAAATTCCGTGGCAACCGATTAAGTGAGACTAAACTGCTATGTTTATAACATTCAATCAGTTATCTCATAACTACTTGTGAATTCCAATTATTTTATCACATTCCGAATAAACAGAAAATGTTAAACTTTCCGATCGAACATTCGAACACCCAAGTTTTCCCGATACAGCTCAACACATGAAATAAGTCTAACAACATTCAGTTCGTACCTCAGTACCAACGGTCCCGCCGTAGAAGGGTCAAGCCAACGCCTCACATGTGGCACGCCGTACTGCCCCAAACCCTAAATTTCAAAGGGCAGTTCAAGACGGTCACATAATCGAGTTAAGGTTTGTTGTCTTCTAGTGGGTCCATCGCGTTACTTGCACTACTTAGAACGTCGTTAAACTACGGAAAAATCCAATACTTGGAAATTTCCCGACAGGGGAAAAATTGGGTATTTATATCCGGTCGAACTTTTTAACATATTCTAAAATTTATCCGGAAAGCCACATAGACAAAATCTGATACTTCGATCGAAACACCGAATCCCCAAAACAACCCTAGAAAATCCAACTCTTGAATAAATATTAAAACTTCCCAGAAAACTCAGCATTAAAAGTAAAGAGTTACTGTGCAAACAGTATTGGGAGAAGGGACAAAAGTGGCGCGGAACCGCCGCATTAGCCAACTAATGCCGCGGTTCTGCCGCACTGTAGCAGATTCACACAAAAATTTTTGCATCGTAATTCTTATGTTTTCCTGCTGAATTTTTTAAGAATTTTTAATTTGGAAAAATCCACGTTTTTAGAAAAAGTCCAGAGAGCATTTTCCGGGTTAGGTTTTCGGTTCGATCGAGTTTCAAACGTCGTCTGGACTTCGCCTAAGGCTCTAGCTAGGCTCTGATACCACTGTAGGGTTCCTAGGCACTCTCAAGAGGTCTCACAAGGCATCAACCAGGCCAATTTCAAAAAATCTAGGTGCCGAGAAACCCGACTACGGATCGTTGGCTAGAAATCTAGGCGAGAAAAGCAAGTAGTTAACAACTTAACTAAGAGTTTAACGGAAATACAACCTTTGTAGATCCGGTGCTCCACCTCCACGGCTCCGCAATGAAGTCCTCTCCGCTGTCCAAATCGAACCATGACTCTCACGGTGGTTTCATCGGAGAAAAGACCAGGCTAGGTCGTCGACAACGTGCCGAAGATGATCTACGTCGAGGCATCACTAAATCAAGCTCCAACTTCGCCAAGTCATGAAACTTGTGAAGAAAACACACTCTATTACTTGGCAAGAGGTAGAGGATGAAGAAATAGGAAGTGGGTAGACTTTAGAATTGGATTTCTTACTTGTTTTCATCAATCACCATTGATGAATAATGGTTTTCTTCAAGTGAAGAACATGAAGAAGAAGAAGATAATGATATGATAAGTTAATTTAAAATAGAAAATAAATTGAATACTTATCATAATGCAACCATGGTAAAGTGTAGAGACTAAACTAAGGTTAAGTGAATGGTTAGGTTAGGTATGAAGACAAAAATGGTGACTAAGTCAAAGCTTCATGAAGCTTCAACATATATACAAATAAAGCCACAATTTTTCTTTTCATTTTCCAAAAAGAAAATAAATAAATAAGTGAATAAAACAAAACCCTAACCATTATCATGTAACCATGGTTTGATCTTTACACAAAAACCCTAGCAAACATGCATCATCAAACATGATACAATCAAGTGCACAAAAGTATATCACATATACAATGTGTACATCCGAGTGAGAAAATCCATCTTAAGTAAACCGATACTAGTTGATGCAAACTAATATATCAAATATATAATTATGCATTAAATCATTAAATCAACACTTGATTTAACGATCCGGTCATATCGCATATAACCGACTAATATCCTATGTATCGTCTTATCGAATCAATACTTGATTCGATAACTAGGTTATATCGCATACAACCAATCCATACATTCATCGCGAGAATAGAATACGGTATCACATACACGCATTATTCTCGGTCCCGCACATATCTCATATGCGCTCCTATTTCGTTTCGCTTGAGCCAGGAAACCTCTGTGTAGGACTCTAAAGACTCGTCAATACGCCGGCAGCAGATGATGATCATATCAAACACCCACAAGCCGCAAGCGGTCTGCTAAACATAACGGCCACCCGGGTATTGAGCGATCAGAAGATCGACGAGCAAGCCCGCTCACACTCCAGTGAATCCAACCAGTAACACTACCGTACAGTCCGGTCTCGTCGTCTGATATGTCGCATACCTTGCCTAGGGGTGGTTAACGTCAGACCCCAATAGCTCGATAAGTCATGTCGATATGAGGTCTATAAAAATTCGAGAAACTACTGGTAACACTTACCAGTAAATCTCAGCAACCCTGGCCAGGGATTGTTGGATATATGTATGCCCTAGAGGCCATTATGAGATAGTGTATGTACTGATGTGTATATATATATATATTCGGGTGACAGTCTTGCTCAAAATGATAGTATGCTATCTGGTTTTACTTTATCATATGTTCACTTGATCATGTTTATATTCATTTGGTACATATTGATGAAGCCCTAAGGATATTGGCTTAACTACTGGAATTATGATGCGGATCATACTAGTGGGACATCTGTAGTTTATAACCATATCCTTGAAATGTTCCTAGTCGTAGGTATATCGAGACAGGGCATCGATATTCCAGCTTAGACTAGCGTATACCATTCTTGTTCCATATGATGGGCGATGGATGATCCCATATCCGTCTGGTGTGTTGACACCGAAGATAGTATACGGGTGCTCGGTGAGACTGGTTACACTGAACGGACTCACCGAGAACTCCTATATGGTATTATATCATACGTCGGATAGCAGTTCTCAGGTGACACTGGTACAGGTTAGTCTGTAGACCCGAGATCGCCATAGAGTCTTGTGTGTCCTCCCACTGTACTTTGATCTCCACCCTACTGCGGCTCTATTGAGTCGTACAAACAGGTGGATTTTGGGTATAGTCTCGAGGCATGTGGAGGCAGTGAGCGATAGGAGGGGTTTCGTCTCTCCCGGTATTTGGGGTTGATGCTGTGCTGTGCACGATTGGCTATAACGGGAAGTCCCTGGCCAGGGCTGCTGAGATATTACTGATAAGTGTTATCAGTAAGTCTCTCGATCTGTTATAGACCATATACCGGCATGACTTATTGAGTTATTGGGGTCGACGATTCCATCCCTAGACTCGATATGCAGCATATCTGATGAAGAGACCGGACTGTACGGTTAGTGTTGCCAGTTGGATTGAAAGGAGTTTTGACAGGTTCGCTTGTTCTTATTCTGATCGCTCAATACCCGGGTGGCCGTTACGTTTAGCTGACCGCTTGCGACTTGTAGGTGTTTGATATGATCATCATCTACTGCTGGCGTATTGACGAGTCTTAGAGTCCCACATAGAAGTTTCTCGGCTCTGGCGAAACGAAGTGGTGCACATATGAGATATGCGCGGAGCTTCGATTAAATACTAGTATATGATACTGTATTTTAATCGGGCATTTAATATTAGTCGGGTCATATGAGATATGATGGATTTATTAAATCAAGTGTAGATTTAATATTGGCTTTTATATTATTTATTTAAATCCTTTTCTTATTTTGGATACATGCATGTATATGTACATGATGATGTGCATACATACATACATGAAATGTATCATGGTTGATGATACAAAGAGGAAGGCAATATAAGAATCATATTGTAGATAAGATAATGTTTAGATTTTTCATTAAAGATTAAAGGCAAAAGAAATGGTTAATGAGTCATTGCTTCCACACTCATCTACACAATTCTTTAACTCAACCATAGTTTCCATTCCTTTTGCCTTTTAACCTTAGATGAAATATCTAGATTTTTATTCTACTATGGTTAAAGTTATGATAAGATCTCTCTCTCTCTCTCTCATTTATCTTTTACATTATCATTATCTTAAAAAAAAGAAAAGAGTGAGACTTCTTCTTCTTCCTCAAACCCTAGCTCTCTTTTAATGGTTAAAAAGAGTTAGAAAAAGAAAAGAAAAGGTAATAAATATGAACATCAACCACTTCATCATCCTACACAACCTTAGCCATCTTGTGTAGGGTGTTGTGCTTCAAGGATTTCCAAAGATCGTAGGAAGCATCAAGCTTAGGGCAAAGTGCTTCGGGTGGATCGTCGTGGACGAGGAGTTGATCAAGTGGACCTTTGCAAAGCCTAGGAGTCTTCCAAAGTGAACTACAAAGGTTGTAGTTTCAACACTTAGCATAACTTAACTCTTAATCTTGATACTATTAATTGTTACTTCATATATTCTAGTTCGTTTCTTTGTATAGTTTGCTTAGCACCTCAAAATTTTTATTATTATAGCATGCATGATGCTTCTAAACCTTTATAGAGGTGTTAAGAAAACCCTACATTGTATCAGAGCCAAGCTAGAGCTTTGTGGTAACCAAAACGACGTTGAAAACATCGAACGGACGAAAACCGACACCCGAAAAGTGCTCTCTGGAAATTTTTTAAAAACCTGGTATTTTTCAAATTAAAAATATGTAAAAAATTAAGCAGGGAACTATAAGAGCCGACCAGAAAAACGAGCCTATAATTCGACCGTACGGCCGCGGAACCGCGGCCCAAGGGGCTTTATGCGGCGGTTCCGCGGCGGTATAGTTGACTCATGGGTCGAATTTTCTTGTGCTGGCCCGTATTAGTTCTCTGTTATTACTGGTATTTTTATAATCTGCACAGGTGTTGAGATTACAGAGCAGTTTCTGGTTGTTTAATATGTTTGATCGGATGTTCCAACGTCGCTTAGTTTAATAGTATGTGTTACAATAATTGAAATCTACAAATTTGTTTGTTGCGTGTAAATCTAGCAGTTCGGTCTTGGGATTAACGGAAATCTTGTTGAATTATCCGGTTTGTTTTGAAAAGGTGTTTTCTTGAATGAGACCCAAATGCGAGCTTTACATTGTTTAGGCATGAAATCTTGTATATGTGATATTCCGGATTTGTGTTGTCTAAAGGCGGTTAAAGATTCCAATTGTTGTATTTTTCCATTTTATTTCTCTATGTCGATGAGATTTGATATGCAGGATTGTCGCAATGAATAGCCGGGGGGTTTCTTTTTATGTGAGATGAGAGTATTCTTTCAATTCATGTAATATTAATTTGTATGTAATATTCTTTTATTTGGGACACTTCCGGGGTGAGATTGTTGTCACCAGTGTTGTATATTATTTACTTTTCCGCATTAGGATAGACCCAAGGTGGAGGGCACAAGTGACCGGGTTCTTGGGTTCAGTGGGAGGCCATCTCGAGGAGTCGAGACCGGGTCTCCTAAACTCCAGAATTGGTAGGGTCGCTTGCCGCTCTCGTAGGGGTCTAGGGATGTGGGCTTGGCTATTCATCGCGACCATGGAATCCGTATTTTTATTACTGGCTAAATATAAAATACGGACCTCCTAGATATCCTTTATGTGCTTCTGCTGCTTTTATTATCTGATGTGATCTTTTAATGCATATTTTCGTTTCTTTCTGTAATGGCTTAGGATTTAAATGATGGGACTACATTAATGAGATTAATGTAAAAGATAAATGAACCTAAAAAGATGTTGTAGAATCAGATTTAAAACACACTCGGCCTTTTTGTAAGAAAAAAGCAAGTTTCAAAATGCGGAGCTTAAGCCACTCCTTTTAAACTCATTAGATTCTACAACGATATCAAGTTCAAAGCGTCAAAAGTTTTCTTAAAAACTATCCGCAACCCTCCGTCATTTTAGGAAGTAGAGTACTTAGTATTCGTGCTGCGTATTTTGACTTTAGTTAAGGCGCAGTGTACGGTAGCTGAGTGATGTCTTCCTACACTGCATATGATGCTGAATAATTAGGACATTCATATGATTATGTTGACTTTAGTTAAGGGTCATATGAGTGGGTCTAGTTAATCACGAAATGACGGGAAGAACTTGACTAGTACTTATGATATGTTGACTTTAGTTAAGGTCATAAGTACTAGGGGTAAAAATTATATCGGGAATTTCAAGAGTTGAAAATTACAATGAGATTGTATACCTACTATATGATAATAGGATCCCGATCCCACTGCGAGCAAATGTTGCTCCCGGGAGAATTTTGCACTTTACAATTAGCTGACTCGGTAGGTGTCTAGAAATGTGCTAAACGGGGCTACGCCTCTGGGAAGACGAGGTTAACTTTAATTAGGTCCGTGCGAAAGCACGGGGAACCTCCCTCAAGTACCGGTACTGGCCTGGCTGAGAGGTTGGCGAAGTTGTAGAATGTAATTAATCCCGGCTAGTTTTCTTTTTAAAAGGTTTTAAAGAAAATTTGATAAAAACAGTGGGAGACATCGATTAGACAAGATAATAACCAATCTGATCTTTGCAAGAGCATTCGCTAAGTGTATTCTTTTCTCTCTCTTAATGGCAGATACCCATGACAGGACTTAAGCTTCTATTAGATAAAAACAAGCTGAATGGGACCAATTATAAAGACTGGCTGAGGAATTTAAACATAGCCTTGACTTATGATAAAGTATCATATGTCCTTACAGCTCCAGCCTTGTCCCCCCTAGGTCCTAAACCTTCAGTTGCGGATATAGCAGTCCACAAGACATGGGACGCTGACTGTGCCACGGCAAAATGCCTCGCGCTTGCATCGATGGATAACACACATCAGAAGCAGCACGAGAATATGGACGTACAAGCCATATTCCTCCATACAAAAGAGTTGTATGGAGAGCAATCCCGCGTATTACGATACGAAGCGTCTAAGAAATTGTTTCAGATGCGCATGAACGCTGGCACAGCAGTACAAGACCATGTTCTGAAAATGATAGCTCTCATAGAAGAGCTTGAGGACCTTGGGTGGACAATGGACAATGAACAGTATACAGATATCATTCTACAGTCTCTCCCCTCCACCTTTGCTCAGTTCATCGTTAACATCAACATGAACAACATGGAGAAGGAACTGCCTGAACTCCTTAATATGTTAAGGAGTGCAGAGAGCACACTGAAGTCAGTGAAGACTCCTGTTATGTCTGTTGGGCAATCCTCCTCATCTTACCCAAAGGCTAAGGCTAAGGGAAAGATGAAGAAGAAACCCACCAAACCTAAGGGTGGAGTCAAAAAGGTGAAGGGAAAAGGCAAGTCCAAGGTTGGGGCATCAGAGAAAGGTGAATGTTTCCATTGCAAGAAGACGGGACACTGGAAGAGGAACTGTATTGAGTACATAGCACTCAAGAAGAAGCATGTTGATGCTTCAGCTTCAGGTGTGTTCGTAATTGAAAACTGTTTTTCTATTAATTCTGCATCCTGGTTATTGGATACCGGTTCGGGTTCTCATATTTGCAATTCTGTGCAGGCGTTGAGAAATAGCAGAGTTCTGAAGACAGGTGATCATACTCTCCAAGTTGGAAATGGTTCCAATGTAAATGCAGTTTCAGTAGGAGAGTATCACCAAGGTTTGCCTTCGGGTTGTATATTGGTTTTGAACCCGTGTTATTTTGTACCAAGTATGCTTTGTAATATTATATCAGTTTCCTTGTTAGACAATGAAGGATATCATTTTGCTGTGCAACACAATGTTATGAACATTAGACTGAATCAAGAGTTGATTGGTTGTGGTACATTAAATAACGGGATATACGTCCTTCATCAACACACAGTTTTCAACATACAACACAAAAATAAAAGGAAATTTTCAGAAATAAATGGAGCTTTTCTTTGGCATTGTAGACTTGGTCATATTAATGAAACAAGACTAAACAAGCTTCATAAAGATGGATATTTAAATTCATTTGAGTATAAATCTTATGCAACTTGCCAGTCTTGTATCAAAGGTAAAATGACCAAAACCCCGTTTACAGGACACGGAGAAAGAGCTACTGAGCTCTTAGGCCTCATACATAGTGATGTATGCGGACCAATGTCTACACATGCAAGAGGCGGTTTTTCATACTTCATAACTTTTACTGATGATTTCTCAAGATTTGGTCATGTATATTTGATAAAACATAAATCTGAAGCTTTCGAGAAATTCAAGGAGTATAAACATGAAGTAGAAAACCAAACAGGAAAGAGTATCAAGATACTTCGATCGGATCGAGGTGGAGAGTACTTAAGTACTGAGTTCTTAGACTTCCTAAAAGAGAATGGGATTCTCTCTCAGCGCACTCCACCTTACACACCACAGCACAATGGTGTGTCAGAACGAAGGAACCGTACCCTATTAGATATGGTACGATCCATGATGAGTGATGCTGAGTTACCTCTCTCGTTTTGGGGGCATGCATTGGAAACAGCAGCTTTTCTGTTAAACAAAGTTCCAACCAAAACCGTGTCTACCACTCCATATGAGATATGGCATGGGAAGAAACCATCTCTTAAAAGAGTTAAGATTTGGGGTTGTCCGGTTTTTGTTAAAAAGCAGAATCCAGACAAACTCGAGACACGATCAGTCAAATGTATATTTGTAGGATATCCTAAACATTCGTTTGGGTATCTTTTTTACCACAAAGAGGAACAAAAAGTATTTGTTTCTCAGTATGCCACCTTTTTAGAAGATGAGATTTTTTCAAACAATACAAATGACAATGTGGTAGATCTAGAAGAAGTTCTAGAAACACAAATTACAGATGACAACTTGGCTGAACCTGAAGTTATAACAGAATCTAATGAACCTCAGCCACTCCGTAGATCTGGTAGGATTTCTCGCCCACCGGAGAGATACTATGGTTTTCTCATTGATGGTGATAGAGAAGACTGCATCATGGATGATGATGATCCTTCCAGTTTTCATCAGGCTATCATGAGTGGTGACTCTGTGAATTGGCTGGATGCCATGAGATCCGAAATGGAGTCCATGTACACCAACAAAGTATGGACTTTGGAAGATGTACCCTCCGGGATAAAACCTGTGGGATGCAAATGGATCTTTAAAAGAAAGATCGGTGTAGATGGACAGGTAGAGACCTATAAGGCAAGGTTGGTAGCGAAAGGTTTTCGTGAAAGACCAGGCTTGGACTATGACGAGACTTTCTCTCCGGTAGCCATGCTTAAATCCATTCGGATCCTACTCGCTATTGCTGCTCACTACGACTATGAAATCTGGCAGATGGACGTTAAAACTGCATTCCTAAATGGTGATTTAGAGGAATGCGTTTATATGGATCAACCAGAGGGATTCATTGATAGTGGGAGCAGCGGTAAAGCATGTAAGTTACTTAAATCCATTTATGGATTAAAACAGCCATCACGGAGTTGGAACATCTGTTTTGATGATGTTATCAAAGAGTTTGATTTCATCAAAAATCCAGATGAATCTTGTGTTTATAAGAAGACTGTAGGAAGAAATGTCGCAATCCTCGTATTGTACGTAGATGACATACTTCTGATAGGAAATGACATTCCTATGCTACAGTCGGTCAAATCATTCTTATCACAAAGGTTCTCCATGAAGGACCTGGGAGATGCCACATACATATTGGGTATACGGATCTTTAGGGATAGATCCAAACGGTTATTGGGATTGTCCCAAACCAAGTACATAAACACCATCCTAAAGAGATTTAGTATGGAAGACTCCAAGCGGGGTGCCTTACCCGCTTGCCATGGAGTCACTCTCTCAAAAGACGATTGCCCAAAGTCTGATATAGAGAGAGCTCGCATGAGCATTATTCCCTATGCTTCGGCAGTAGGATCGATAATGTATGCGATGTTATGTACACGCCCTGATGTTGCTTATGCACTTAGTGTAGTAAGCAGGTATCAATCTAACCCAGGGGAGAATCACTGGATTGCTGTAAAGAACATTCTTAAGTACTTGCGAAGGACTAAAGAATTGTTCTTGGTGTATGGTAATGGGGATCTCCAAATGGAGGCCTTTACCGATTTGAACTTCCAGAGTGACAAGGATGACAGCAAGTCTATCTCAGGGTTTGCATTTACCCTCAATGGAGGGACGGTGAGTTGGAAGAGTTCCAAACAGGATACCGTTGCAGACTCAACGATGGAAGCTGAATATATTGCTGCAAATGATGCTGCCAAGGAAGCTGTCTGGATGAGAAAATTCATCGCGGAGCTAGGAGTAGTTCCAACCATTATTGATCCAATACCTCTGTATTGTGACAATAATGGGGCTATGGCGTTGGCCAAAGAGTCCAGGTCCCATCAGAAGTCCAGACACATCCTGAGGAGAAATCATGTGATCCGGGAGATAGTTGATCGCCGCGAGATCGAGATTAAGAGATTAGACACAAAGGACAATGCTGCGGATCCATTCACCAAGGCCCTCTCTCAGCCGCAGCATGAGCGACTTTTTGAGATGTTAGGTATGAGATATGCCAATAACTGGCCTTAGTGCAAGTGGGAGATTGTTGGATATATGTATGCCCTAGAGGCCATTATGAGATAGTGTATGTACTGATGTGTATATATATATATATATTCGGGTGACAGTCTTGCTCAAAATGATAGTATGCTATCTGGTTTTACTTTATCATATGTTCACTTGATCATGTTTATATTCATTTGGTACATATTGATGAAGCCCTAAGGATATTGGCTTAACTACTGGAATTATGATGCGGATCATACTAGTGGGACATCTGTACTTTATAACCATATCCTTGAAATGTTCCTAGTCGTAGGTATATCGAGACAGGGCATCGATATTCCAGCTTAGACTAGCGTATACCATTCTTGTTCCATATGATGGGCGATGGATGATCCCATATCCGTCTGGTGTGTTGACACCGAAGATAGTATACGGGTGCTCAGTGAGACTGGGTATACTGAACGGACTCACCGAGAACTCCTATATGGTATTATATCATACGTCGGATAGCAGTTCTCAGGTGACACTGGTACAGGTTAGTCTGTAGACCCGAGATCGCCATAGAGTCTTGTGTGTCCTCCCACTGTACTTTGATCTCCACCCTACTGCGGCTCTATTGAGTCGTACAAACAGGTGGATTTTGGTTATAGTCTCGAGGCATGTGGAGGCAGTGAGCGATAGGAGGGGTTTCGTCTCTCCCGGTATTTGGGGTTGATGCTGTGCTGTGCACGATTGGATATAACGGGAAGTCCCTGGCCAGGGCTACTGAGATATTACTGATAAGTGTTATCAGTAAGTTTCTCGATCTGTTATAGACCATATACCGGCATGACTTATTGAGTTATTGGGGTCGACGATTCCATCCCTAGACTCGATATGCAGCATATCTGACGAAGAGACCGGACTGTACGGTTAGTGTTGCCAGTTGGATTGACAGGAGTTTTGACAGGTTCGCTTGTTCTTATTCTGATCGCTCAATACCCGGGTGACCGTTACGTTTAGCTGACCGCTTGCGGCTTGTAGGTGTTTGATATGATCATCATCTACTGCTGGCGTATTGACGAGTCTTAGAGTCCCACATAGAAGTTTCTCGGCTCTGGAGAAACGAAGTGGTGCACATATGAGATATGCGCGGAGCCTCGATTAAATACTAGTATATGATACTGTATTTTAATCGGGCATTTAATATTAGTCGGGTCATATGAGATATGATGGATTTATTAAATCAAGTGTTGATTTAATATTGGCTTTTATATTATTTATTTAAATCCTTTTCTTATTTTGGATACATGCATGTATATGTACATGATGATGTGCATACATACATACATGAAATGTATCATGGTTGATGATACAAAGAGAAAGGCAATATAAGAATCATATTGTAGAAAAGATAATGTTTATATTTTTCATTAAAGATTAAAGGCAAAAGATATGGTTAATGAGTCATTGCTTCCACACTCATCTACACAATTCTTTAACTCAACCATAGTTTCCATTCCTTTTGCCTTTTAACCTTAGATGAAATATCTAGATTTTTATTCTACTATGGTTAAAGTTATGATAAGATCTCTCTCTCTCTCATTTATCTTTTACATTATCATTATCTTAAAAAAAAGAAAAGAGTGAGACTTCTTCTTCTTCCTCAAACACTAGCTCTCTTTTAATGGTTAAAAAGAGTTAGAAAAAGAAAAGAAAAGGTAATAAATAAGAACATCAACCACTTCATCATCCTACACAACCTTAGCCATCTTGTGTAGGGTGTTGTGCTTCAAGGATTTCCAAAGATCGTAGGAAGCATCAAGCTTAGGGCAAAGTGCTTTGGATGGATCGTCGTGGACGAGGAGTTGATCAAGTGGACCTTTGCAAAGCCTAGGAGTCTTCCAAAGTGAACTACAAAGGTTGTAGTTTCAACACTTAGCATAACTTAACTCTTAATCTTGATACTATTAATTGTTACTTCAAATATTCTAGTTCGATTCATTGTATAGTTTGCTTAGCACCTCAAAATTTTTATTATTATAGCATGCATGATGCTTCTAAACCTTTATAGAGGTGTTAAGAAAACCTTACCGGGATTTCCTGTTATAGCCAATCGAACACAGCGCAACATCAACCCCCTATACCGGGAGAGACGAATCCCCTCCTATCGCTCCTTGCCTCCATGTGACTCGGGACTGTACCCAAAAACCCCCATTTTGCACGCCCTCTTGGACGTGGTAAGATGGAAATCAAAGCATAGTGGGAACCACACAAGACTCTATGACGATCTCGGGTCAACAGACTACTCTGTACCTGTGTCACCAGACAACTGCCATCTGACTTGAGGTATAATACCATCTGGGAGTTCTCGGCGAGTCCGTCCAGTGTACCCAGTCTCTACTGAGCACCCGTATATCATCTCTAATGTCAAACACCGATGGATATGGGATCATCCATCGCCCAACTGTATGGGTCGAGAAGGTACACGCTAGTCTACTCTGGTATATCGATGCCCCGTCTCGATACTCCCACGACTAGGGACTTTGAAGGATGTACTTATGGACTGCCATGTCCCCACTAGTATGATCCGCATCATAGTCCAGGTAGTCAAGTACACATCCTAAGGGCTTTACCAATATGTAACAGAGAGACAATCAGTGCACACGTTAAGGTAAAGAGTAACCAGATAGCATACTATCATGTCGAGCAAGAAAGTCCTCCCTATATATGTCCCAGCATCCACTACAATATACATCCTATGTACAGTAATGGCCTCTAGGGCATACATATAACTAACAGATTGATATTCAAACAGATCCAAATATCCATCTGCATGTAACTTAGTCAACCTTCTCTCATTGATGTGACCCAGTCTACAATGCCATAAGAATGTATTATTGATTTCTGGAGACTTTCTTTTGTGTGTATTCTGGACATTGAAAATCTGTGGTTGGTTTAAAACGTATATACCGTTGTTCAATGTACCTGACCCAATCAAAACTTGATTAAGGTGAATGTTCACTACATTACTTACAAATGCAAATTCATAACCTTCTTTAGATAATAAAGATACAGAAATGATATTACAGGTTGCATTTGGTACATAATAACAACTACGCCAAACCAAAAAGTGTCCATCCGACAATCCCAGGTGATAGTCCCCCATGGCCTCAGCATCCATGCTAGCACCATTTGCAACTCTGAGGGTCATGTCACCTGCCTTCAAAACTCTACGCTTTCTTAACGCCTGCAAAGAATTACAGATATGAGATCCTGATCCGGTATCCAATACCCAGGATGTAGAGTTTATTGATAGACAGTTTTCAATAACATACACACCTGAAGCTGAAGCCGCAACTCGCTTCAAATCCTATGTTCTGGCCTTCCAAGCCTTGCAATCCTGTTTCCAGTGACCGCTTTTGTGACAGTAGAAGTATTCTTCCTTCCCCACAAGCTTTCCCGCTACCTTTGTTGCCTTTCCTTTTCCCTTCGTATCCACTTTACTGACACCGCCTCTTGGTTTGGCGGGGGCTTTCTTCTTCTTACCCTTGGCTTTCGCCCTGGATCTAGAAGAGGATGATCCTCCTACAAACAAAGTGGATGTCTCCCTACCCTTCTGTAGGTTGCCCTCAGCACTCCTCAACATGTTCAGAACTTCGGAAAGTTCAACCTCCTTTCCTTGCATGTTGAAGTTTAGGATAAACTGAGCGTAAGTGGAAGGAAGGGACTGGAGAATCAAATCAGTATAGAGTTCATTCTCCAACGTGGTCCCAAGGTCTGCGAGCTCCTCTATGTAGCCAATCATCTTAAGCACGTGTTCCGCTACCGATGATCCGACGGCCAATCTTGCCGAAAATAGCTTCTTCGACACTTCGTATCTTGCGATACGAGACTGCTCTCCATACAGTTCTTTTGTATGGATAAATATGGACTCTAGGTCCATATTCTCATGCCTCCTCTGATGTTCGTTGTCCATCGAGGCAAGAACGAGGCATTTGGCCTTCGCGCAATCGATCTCCCATGTCTTACGGATTTCTTTATCCGCGACGCTGGAGGTGGGACCTGGGACAGGGGGAGCTTTGATGGTAAGGACATACCCCAACTTGTAGTAAGTGATTGCCATCTTGACATTCCTGAGCCAATCTTTGTAGTTTGGCCTTGTCAGTATGTTTTTATCTAGTAATAACTTAAGTCCGGTCATGTTGAATGGTCGCAGCAATTAGGAGAGAGAAAAGAAACACTTTAGCATGATGCTCTTGCAAGTTTAGAGTGGTTTTTAGTTTGTCTAAACTGGATGGCTCCCACTGTCTCTCGAATCCCTTCTTAAACCGTAAAGAAAGAATTAGTCGGGATCAATCTCACCGTACAATACTTTCTTAACAGTTCAGCCAGGCCAGTGTCGGTACTTCGAGGAAGGTTTCCAACGCTTTCGCGAAGTTCCTTAATTAAGTAACCTCTTTTCCCTGTGGGCGTGGCCCCGCTAACACCTTTCTAGACACCTACTAGGTTTATAGCATTGATCGTTAAGTGAGAGTTTTCCCGAGGAGTAGCATATATTCACAGTAGGATCGGGATCCAAATATCATCGCGTGATAAAACCGAAGGAATCCTACCAGAATTATCACACTCCAAATGGTATGTAGCGCTAGCAAGTTTTAGTGCTTATGAAACTCCCGATGTGGATTTTTTCCCCATGCTCTTATGACCTTGACTTTGGCCAAAATATCATAAGTCACATGTCAAGTTGTACCCGTCATTCTCCTGGTTAATTTGGACCTACCCGTACCTACCCTTGACTTTGGCCAAAATGGAAGCACGACTGTCCCAAACCAGCGCATCTATCTATGTTGCACATGAATACCCAATAGCTACCAATCACTATGCCTTGACTTTGGCCAAAATACATAGCTTGAATACTTTTTGACCATTCATGTGGAATGACGGAGGGCTACGAATGGTTTTGGCGAAACCGTAAACGTAGTGAACTTGATATAATCGATGGAATGAGATAGCTTTTAAAAGGAGTGGTTCAAGCTCCGCGTTTAAAAGTTTAGTTTTGAAAAGAACCGAGTGGTTTTCAAAGTGTTCCAATCGACATTTACTTGGTTTATTTTCTTGTATTATTTCTTTTAATGCGTCCCATCATTTAATCCTACCATTGCAGAAAACAACCAAAATATGACGTACGCTTATGCCATTCGCATTCACCACGGGGCCCCGTCATCACCCGTTAGGTTACTTAACTAACGACAGAGCGGGGGGTGGGCTAGCGCGGCTGTAAAACATAAGGAACGCCTAAATAGTTATAGTATATAGATATAAAGCAATGATAGACATTACAGATCACAGATGAATGCATTGGATATAATCGGAATCCGCAATCCGTTCGAGCCTGCAACGAAAAGCGGATTACAAGGTCGCGGTGAATAGCCAATACCCCACCCAAGACCCCTACGAGTGCGGCAAACTACCCGCCAAGTACCCGAAGCGAAGCAACCTCCCTCAACACCGTGAGTAGGCCACTCGGCACTTCGAGATACCCGGTAGTTTGTGCACCCCCTCCATGGGTCTATCCTAGGAACAAAAACAGTAAAAAAAATTATACAATGACGGCTACAACCTCGACCCGGTTATGCGGCCAAACAAATAATATTACATCAATTTACATATTACATGAATGAAAGAAAAAGAAACACTCATCTCACATCCTCCCCGGCTATTCACCCGCGATAATCCAACGCATTCATATACACATACCAACATCAAACACAGATCACAGATATGTATAACCCCCACTAATTGACATATAGCGATTAGCCGACGTTGAATACATATAAACATCACAGATATAACCGATTAGTCAAAGTATAGTGAAGTTCGATCAAAAATACGGATTTATAGGCCCCCAAATACAAATTTCTTTTCTGGAAAATCTGGGCTGAAATAAACCATCTTAAAAACCCCAAAACCCCAACCTAAGAACACTGCACCAAACTCGGTCATGAACCGAGTCAAAACAGCCGCGGTACCGCGGCAATGTGTATACTTTTGCCGCGGAACCGCCGCGCTTTGAATGGATCACTCGACCGTTTTTGGTGGGCTTCTTCATAAAACCATGAGATGATTTTTGGAGTATGACTTTTTATTTTTAGAGCAGAAAAATTTTAAACAGAAACTTAGGGTTTTGCATGTCGTAGTTTTGCGATTTTTCCGATCGAACTTCCATACACTTTACTACCTAACTAGTTTAAGTTTAGTTAGGCTATGATACCACTGTAAGTCCACGTTGCCCACCCCGGTGCTTGCGGGGAGGCGGAAAACGGAATAAAAATCGGATTTTTACTTCTCTAGGCAACATGGACTAGACAAAGGAGGATCTTTGCTAAACAAAAACTAGCTAAAGCTAACTAGAAATAAGCTACAAGTAAGAATGGTTATACCTAGGGCTTTATGTCCTTCTCTCCTTGCTCCTTGGAGTAGTAGAAAGGGATCACCTTTGTCGTCTTCTCACGTCGAAGAAGGATCCACCCGAAAGCCTCAACCTTTGGCTTCAACTTCAATCTAGAAGTAACTAGGGTGCTAGAAGTGCTAATCCTAGAACCCTAGAAGAGAGTAGAGATTATCAAGAAGAGGTTTTGCTCAAGCTCAAGTGTTTCTCAACACATGAGAGGGGAGAGCTTGAGGAAGAGGAAGAGCAAGAGAGAGAAAGTATATGATAGAATGAGAGAATTATGAAGCATTCTCACATATATGTGTGAATTATTGTAAATTGATAATTAGTGAGATAATTGTCATGGCTTAATCAAGACATGACCATTATCATTTCATTTTTAATGCAAATTGCAAGGATCAAAGAGCATCTTCCAAATGAAATGATGATGGTCCAAGTGGCAACATAGGTCAACAAGTCAAGAATGTCAAATGGTCAACAACCCTAACCATGCACAATTATATTAAACTAATATCAATTAACCATAATATACACATAAGCATTAGGGTTAATAAAATGACAATGGTTATTAACCCTAATCAAAGTCCTCTTCCTCTGACTCAATCAACTGTGCATACGCACCCGCATTCGTGATCCGAGGAACACGAATACAAAGAGATAAATCCAATCCCAAATCATATACTATGATCTGGCTTAAACCAAAGCCCGCTAGTATAAGCTGTCCGGACAGCAAACGTGCACAAGTGCGCGGATGTGAACGAACCCTGTCGCAAAACCATGCGACCTCTACTCATTTTGCCTAAAGGCGAATAGCTCTCTGTGTGGGACTCTAAAGACTCGACACTACGCTGGCAGTGGGTTTAACCACAGACCGCAAGTGGCACTAGCTGTACGTAACGGTCCCCAGGTAGATGCCGATAAGAAGACTGACGAGGTGACCCCATCTGAACTCCTCCTGAGCCTGTATGTGACAGTCTCCGTACAGTCCGGTCTGTTCGTCTGATACATCGCATGGCGGGCCTAGGGGCGGTGAACGTCAGTCCCCTAATAGCGGTACAAGTCGTGTCGGAGTGTAGCCCAGAACACCCTGAGATAACACTGGAAACCTACCAGTATATCTCGCTTGCCCTGGCCAGGGACTACTTGTGTAATGACACTCCTGGACACAACGCGATATCAACCCCCAGTACCGGGAGAGACAAATCCTGTCTAACCGTCACTGCCTCCAAGTGCTTCGGGACTGCAGCCAAAAACTACCTGTTTGCACGACTCCTTTGAGCCGTGGTAGGGTAGTAATCAAAGTGCAGTGGGAACACACTCGAGGCGAAGTGACAGTGTCAAGTCAGCGGACTAAGCTGTACTCATGTCACCTGGGAACTGATAACTGACGATAGGTATAATACCAACCAACAGTTCCTGACGAGTCCTGTCCAGTGTACTCGTAACCTAATGAGCACCCGCATACTATCTTAAGTACGACGTACTGACGGCTGTGGGACAGACCGTCTCCTACACTGGGATGAGAAGCGCATACGCTAGTCTACTCCGGAGTATCGATGCCCTGTCTCGATAGTCCAACGACCAGGGACCTGTATAAGGATGTGCTTATGGATTACCCAGCCCCTACGTATGTGAGCGCCATCACAACGCTGGTAATCAAGCAAAGATCCTAAGGGCTCTACTAATATGTATATCAGCGATATGCTAAAAGAAACACATGCACATATTAAAGAAGAGACAAACCAAGTAGCATACTACCGTTTCGAGCAAGATTGTATATACAACTGTGAATATCCCAAGCTTCCATCAAGTAATATACAAACTACTATGATACAGTAATGGCCTCTAGGGCATATACACTAACACCACCATACCTTCATTTTCTATTCAAAATTTGAATTATAAAAAAAGGTTACCTAGTTAAAATGGGTGGGGGATAATTACAACCATGCAATGAATGAAAAGGGTTAACATAATAACAATAAGAACCTAGGCCACCAAAATTGGCTAAGTGTGCATGTATACACTCAACACAAAAATTCACACTTAGGGTAAACTCGACTAAAAATAATTAATAACCCTATAAATATATATAAAACACGCACACTTTCTAATTATCGCGAAAATATTCTAAACGAAATTTCAAGGCGTTACAACAAGGTACACTGTTTTCCTATACTGCACACTAAAACAGCGATTATGCAGAATTGCATATACAAAGAAGGAAGGAGATATACTTATAGATTGGTAGTACAAGAAACTCCTGCTGTAGAAGTATGTGTGGAAGCATCAAGGTCTTGTAGATGCTCTAGCTTAATGATGTGCACAACTTTGATGAAGAGTTTAAGATTTCTTCATTTGGATTTATGAACACTTATGAATTTTCTTGGTTTTGGGCTGAAGAAGTGTGTTGTTTCAGTTGGAGAAAGAAGAATGAATATGTACAATTGGGGTGAGGATGTATGTAGAGAAAGCATGAGGTGGAGGTTGAGAGGTGGAGGTGTCAAGTGAGAAGGTAGAGGTGTAAAGTGGAGAAGTAGGAGGTGGAGGGAGTTGAGCATGGTTGAGGGTAAGGTGTTATGAGGGTTTAACCTAGGATACCATATACTAGCCATTAACAAAAGAACTAAAATAGAAGAAACTCTTTTATGAAAAAGAAAATCTACATCCATGTTTAAAAAATGAAATACTTATCATAACATTTAATTATCATTACCTTAATGTAAAATACAATGTCATATTAAACTAATTAAAGATATCATTTTTTTATGATGTCGCACACTTTTCTTTGTAGTTTCCAAAATACTTACGTTTTTACGGATATCATTCCGATACCCAATTTCATCAGCGATATCATTTTTGTAACCTTATTAAATTAATAATTTAAAATTATAAATTAATATTTATAATTTTCCAAAATGTTACAGTCTCCCCCCCTTAAAATTCGGTCCCCGAATTTAAATTAAACCCCCATCATAAAAACATTTTTCTCATTAAACCAACTCTCTTCAAATCGTTTTGTCGGGGTCCAAGATTTAAATTACATCCTCCACTTAATGCAACGGAACTCCGAAGTTCTACATGAGCTAAGACATAACATAACGCAACAGTGTGCATGAAAACCCAAAATGATATAAAACTCTCATAACTGTAACTCTAGCAGTTGCTATGAGAATTACTCCTGTTATGATGCAAAATACCAAATACGAAAGCCGTTGTGTATATCAAATACACAATCAATACTATAGTCGTAGTGCAATATCGGTAGCATATGACCAAGTGAAAAATATATAAATCAAATCTATAACATATCCTATCAAGTGCAAAGCACGAAAAAAAATCACCCTAATGGGTTTGCGTCCAAATCTCAAACTACACGTCACGGTGTGCATGAAAAAAAAAACAGCGCTAAGTGCAACAGGCGTGCACGAAACGATATCCACTGCATCCACTGTGCATGGAATAAAAGTGTAAAAAATAGTATCAAGTGCATCTGAGTGCACGAAAATCAATTCCATGTGCATCAGGATGCACAAATAAATCTCCAGTGCATCGGGGTGCACAAAACATCAAAACGTGCAACTGGTGTGCACCAAAATCATATTGAGTATACATAGAGTATATATATATATATATATATATATATATATATATATATATATATCTAAATCATGTACATCTGATGTGCACAGAAAATATCAATTTAGTGCATCTGGTGTACACAACACTCCAATCGAGTGCAGTCACCTCGCACGAAAATCTCAAACAAGTGCACCTGGTGTGCACAAAACATGAATCAAAGTGCAATCACTATGCACGGAAATCTCATCAAGTGTACGAAGTGAGCACAAAACTTCGTGTAACCCTCAATATTCAAAATACACAAAAATATATCTTCAGATTATAAAAACGTAAATCGAAAACAATGACATTGAAGTGTATCTTCCTCAATGTCAAAAGGTGCTTGAACACCCGGAACTGGCATAGCATGGATTACTACTTGCCGTCTGCCATGATCTAACGTTCTCTGTCTCTGAATTCTGGTTCTTCTTGCGGACCTCTAATAACTTGGCTTCTTTATACAATTGTCCGGTGAGGAGCAACGACACCATCCGTCCTATTGCTCATACCTCTCACCACATCTTCTTGGCCAGTAGTCCAGTCTCTCGCAACGTAATATGTTGATGACAGCGATCTTTAATCTCTGCGTGTGTGCGAACAACTGATCCTAGGTCTAATCTTACTTATTATCAACTTCTAGAAAGAACCCTTCAAGTCGTCTGCTGATCTCAGCTATCCAGCCTGCCTGGAACTAGCACTCATTACTAAATCTACTTTCTCTTTAATAACAACTGTCATTTCCTTAAGATTTCCTCCTGAAAGTATAGTCGTACGCGCCTCTGTATATGCATCAAATCTCCAATATCGACGGTGAAGAATAACTGTCTACTGAAATTTCGCACCAATCTCTTATCCCATTACTCTCCAATATCAACCACTTAAGAAGCGTATCATGATAATCATGCAAATTGCAAGTGATACTCGGTTATTACCAAGCTCGGAGTCTTACAAAACTCAGAAACACGAATCCAAAATCTCTATTACTCTGTAGAAGAATCTGGCTAAGCTCACCTTCGAAAAACTCGTCCTAAATTCGTCGTAGGAAAACTTGCTGCACGATCTCTTTCTCGAGCTACTTGCATCTGGTCTGATCCAGACCTATCGGAAGAAACTAACTAACCTCCCGACTTCACATCGGAGCGCCACAACGGATTAAATGTCCTAGCCATCCAGCATCTGAACGACTACGAACCCTTGCCCCATCTATACTTGTAAACATTTGTAACTGTCTACATTCAGAACTCTGGAAACAACACCTCGACGATCTCAGCAACTATTGGTACTACTGTCTGAACAGTACACCACACCATGATCTTCGGAGAGGGGAAAACATCACGCCTTAAGTCCTGCTAATCTCTAGCAATGACTCGACCATCTGGTGCAGATCCCGAAGAAACTCGCTTCAATATTAAAACCCGATCGAATATAAGTAAACGACATATCTCTATATCACCGGAATGTCATCCTGGTCAGTCCTTGTCCCAGACAAGTCTGCTCTAACCATATCTCTAATCTCAGTCCTCTCGGCTCACGTAGACATGGAGACCGGAACAATCAACATGCATTGACGAGGATAGATCAACGGAATGAATAGAAGGAAGAACTCAAGATATAAATCCTAAGGTAACTTAGGCAGAGTATCGTATCGTAAATATGCCGTGGAACATATGTACGGTATGTCACTCTACTGAGCACCTAGTCCATCAACCAAGGTCATCCTATATAACGAATGTTCGGGTATAAGACCCCCAAAGTCAAGTCTAAGTCCTATTAGGTAATTTCCAGGTAACAAAAGTGCATGCCTTGACACTATATAGCTAAACCTAGACTCGAACAAAGGTTAAACCAAACGCTCTGATACCAACTTTGTCATGACCCAAATGTGGCACGTGACCGGCACTTAAATCACGTGACATCTGAAGATGTCGATGCGGTACAAGTAAGCCGAAACCCGGAATCTAAACCTTTTTCTTTTGAAAATATTGGAGGTGAAGTTTTAATAATCATTAGATGGAATCATGTTAAAATAACCATTTAAATTTAACTAAGTATGTTTAAAGAGCATCTATGACAATTCGAAATTCGACAGCACCTCCTTTGTAAATTTTGCATAAAACCCCGATACAACTACAATAATAAAATAGCATCCCAACGGGAGCTAGCTTCTACGCCCAAAAGGCGGAGCAACCAAGCAAACGATATAAAAAGGTCGACTCTAATGAGTACGACATCACAACACACAAATTCTAAGTCTCGCTTCTAAGTCCAAAATATACTATTCTAAGTTGATGGAGTCTTTGCTAGATACAAGAATATAAGAATAACCAAGTGTGAGTACGATACAATAGTAACTCACCTACCCAAAGTGATCACCGAAAGGATGGTGTGCCAAGCCTCTGATAATCCAAGCGGTAAAACCTGCAAGAAACCGTACCGCAACGGGATGAGTTGCCAATTCAGTGAATAAAAGTACATCACAAGGTACAAATCGAAATGCACGACGATACCTAGGTCATAAGTATAGTACTATCATAATCTGTACTAATATAATATATTATATGCATATGTATCATAATGCGACACTGACTATCATGCAATCCCAAGTAGAATATATCAAATGCAAATGACCTGTATCTAGGTATAAACCCAATGTAGCCGAATATATATATATATATATATATATATATATATATATATATATATATATATATATATATAAACCTCTTCTTTAAAATAGCCGCGGAATAGATATGTCGCGGCATAAAAGCAGACGTGATAGTATGAAATAAAATAAGTATCTTTACTTTGGATATACGCTCTGCTGTTTTGATGGAAAATATTAAGAGGTTTACAGTTTAAAGATCCCAGTATCATATCAGACATTTCAAAATAATGAGTCCATAGCTCGTGTTTGAATTCCTTTTATTGTATATGAATTCCCGTACAAATATAGGAAGGTACTGTCCCCCGGATCAGACCTGGTCGGCTACAAGAACTAGAATCTAATTGTATACCTCATGAAAACAGCATATCAATATATATGTATGGATGTCCAGTATCGGCACCCGAAATCAGAAATCTCTCGTGTTCATCACCGACACCTAAATTCTCAAATCTCTCGTGTCCATCACCGACACGTAAATGCAGAAATCGTCGACACCATCTCAACAGATGATCGCCACCCGATATCACCGGCTCCGGTCGGTATCCCCTGGATATCCACCGTGCCCAATCGAACCCCGGCCAATATCCCCTGGATGTCTGCAGTGCTCATCTCTATCTCCGGTATCGAGTATCCTCGCTAGGCTCCCCGCCTCAACTGCGGCTATCTTGCCCATCGGTCTCGATCCTGGTCCACCAAGTATCAGACTGTATATCTCCCCCACTCAGTTCGAATAAATAACAAGTCCGAAACTGTATAACTCCCCCACTCAGTTCGGAATAAGACCATCATAAAATATCAAACTCATGGTGTACGTCAACTCATCATATCCCGAAGTGTCAAGTAAAGAATAAGAATACTTGCATAGATCATTTTGATGATATATTATATATATACATATATAACAGCGTCCCATACCACTGATATATATCATCAGGAGTAAAACATCCAGAAACTCTATAAGAAGCAAATATTACATCTATAGTACTGATACTCGCAATACGCAACAAGAAATAAAGGAAAACTGCGTAAATAAATCATACAGGCATAAAGATATCAATTCTACTGTGTCATGGCACTACTAATGATGTATAGTGTAATATACGCGTCTGTGCTCGTGCAGCATGGCAATCATTAGTATTTGTGCAAGTGTTCTACAGGTGTAATAACATACTCATATCAACGTATACATACACATTATATAATATAACGGTCCTACAGTGACATGGCAATACCAATGAGTTGTAGTGTAACATATGTGTACATGCTTGTGTAGCATAGTACTCATTGGTAGTTGTGCAGGGTTCTTTCAGAGTGTTCGTATTACGGAAACGTATAACATCAATAATTATAACGTAAACCAATATAGTAAATCTAAGCGTATCTAATAAATGTAACTACTTTCTATGAGCTATACGATTATCTTTGAAAATGAACGAAACGTTGGTTTGAAATTTAGGAAGTTGCCTCGGATTGATAATGGATATTATTTTGGAATTTGGCATCGCATCCTTATCTTTTATCATCCAAAAAGAGAAACGAAGCGTTAGTTTTTAAAAGTGTATAGCTCACTCAAGTATTACGTCCTAAAACGAAATAAAACATTAATTTGCGAGTCTAAAGGTAACTTGGTCGTTATTCGGCATACTAATCTCATCATCATTACTACAGTATAATATCTCGTATAATACCTTGTTAGTGTTTATGCCCTAGAAGGCCATTACTGTATCATACTAGCTTGTATATTACTTAATGGAAGCTTGGGATATTCACATGTATATAACAGTCTTGCTAAACATGGTAGTATGCTACTTGGTTTTTCTATCTTAATATGTGAGTGTACGTATTGATAAAGCTCTTAGGATCTTGCTTGTCTACCAGCGTTGTGATGGCAGTCACACTAGTGGGGGCTGGGTAGTCTGCAAGCACATCCTTATTCAGGTCCCTGGTCGTTGGATTATCGAGACAGAGCATCGATACTCCGGAGTAGACTAGTGTGTACGCTTCTCATCCCAGTTGGGGAGATGGTCTGTCCCACAGCCATCAGTACGTCGTACTGGAGATAGTATACAGGTGCTCGTTAGGTTACGGGTACACCGGACAGGACTCACAGGGAACTGTTGGTTGGTTTGATACCAGTCGTCAGTGAACAGTTCCCAGGTGACATGAGTACAGCGTAGTCCGCAGACTTGACACTGCTACTTCGCCTCGAGTGTGTCCCACTGTTCTTAGATTGCTACCCTACCACGGCTCAAAGGAGTGGTGCAAACAGGTAGCAGTTGGGTGCAGTCCCGAGCACTTGGAGGTAGTGGCGGTTAGACAGGATTCGTCCCTCCCGGTATTGGGAGTAGATATCGTGCTGTGTCAGAGAGCCATTACGCAAAGTCCCTGGCCAGGGCAAGCGAGATTTGCTGGTAGGTTCCAGTAGTTTCTCAGGGTGTAATGGGCTTTACTCTGACACAACTTATACCGCTATTAGGGGACTGACGCTTGCCGCCCCCTTAGGCCCGATATGCGATAGTCTTGGACGAACGGACCGGACTTTATGGAGATTGTCACATCAGACTCAGTAGGAGTTCGGATGGGTTTACTCATCGGCCTTCTTGTCGACAACTATCTGGGGACCGTTACGTACAGCTAGTGCCGCTTGCGGTCTGTGGTTAAACCCACTGCCAGCGTAGTAGTCGAGTCTCTAGAGTCCCACATAGAGAGTTTCCTACTCCAGGCGAAACGATATAGAGGTTGCATGGTTTTGCGACAAAGGGTTCGGACGCATACGTGCGTTTACGCGCGTACGACTTTCGGACAGTTTTTACCAGTCGGCTTTGGTTTAAGCCAGTTACTGGTATCCGGTTATTGGATTTTTACAGTCTAAAGTTTTTCCGTATTTTTGCGGATTGGAGGGGCGTTCTCGTAATTGTACGAGAAGCTTCTAGAAGATGTGACTAAGGAGGTTTCTTTTGGATAAGAAAGTGAGTCATGGTGGTGATTCATTCATTTCATTAATGCACATTTATTGCTTAATGACTCATGCTAATGAATCACCACTAGATTTTTTTATGAAGCATGCTTATTCATTTCTTATATACATTATTCTTAAATAAGAATGCTTCATAATATTATGATACACTCTCTCTCTTCTCTCATTATCTTATCTCATATTCTCTCTCCTCAAGCTCTCATCTTCAAGTGACTAATCCTTAATCCTCATGTGTTGAGATCAAAGGTTTAGTTAGACTTAAGCATCCATAACCATCACTCTATCTCATCCTTTCATCTTTGATTAGCAATCAAAGTTGATTAGTTACCTCAAGTGAGAGGTGTAGCTTGGTGTTTTGCTCCCGGGTGGATCGTCTACTACCTAGAGAAGGTCGAGGAGAACAAAGGAGGACACAAAGACGAAGGACTAGTTTCGATCGGTATAATCCCTTAACACTATAGTTTAGTATAGCTATGTGTTTGGTTATTATTTGTTTAGCTTCGATTTAAGCGGTTAGTCGATGTTCGTTCCGTAAACTTGATCGTTTTTGTAAAATCCGCCTCCCCACAAGTACTGGGGTGTACTACATCGACTTACAGTGGTATCAGAGCCTCGCTAAACAATAAATAACTTAATTGCAAATTTGTACGAATTTCGAACGGAAAAACAAAGCCGCAAAACCCTAATTCTGTCATGTTTCTGTCGAAGTTAAAATCAAGTCAGAAAATTTTTCAGGTGTGTTCAGAGAGCTTGACATGACCAAAGAAGAACACCCAAAAAATTTGGGCTTCTGATTCGTCTACAGTGCCGCGGAAGGGCGGCGGATCCCACCGATCCGCCGCGCAACCGCGGCCGAGTTGACGAGTCAGGAACTCGTTTTTTTTAGGTGGGTCCCCTGTGGTGCTTTGGGTTTTCTGGAATGTTTAATTATTGCTCAGGTTACTGTTTAACAGAGCAGATTTTGGAGCAATATTGAAGTTGTTTATTCGATCGAATTGTACAGTATTTGCGTATTGGATTATATCTGTGATTGTTTAATGTGTTCGTAAACCTCCCCCAACTGCTAGTATGTCGGTTGGCAGGGGGTTGCACATTTCTGAAATGGTTATATATGTTTGTGCATATAAACTGTATTGGACTATTGTGGTGTATAGCCGGGGTTCGCAATGGGTTATTGATTAATTCATTTGTTGTAAATGTAATATGTTGTAATATTATTTTCGCGGGGCACTTCCAGGTTGCGGTTGTAGCCACCGTTGTATTATTTCATTTTACTGTTTTTGCTCCTAGGACTGACCCAAGGTGGGGTACACAGACTGCCGGGTGGGTAGTTTGCTGTACCCGTAGGGGTCGAGGGTGGGGTAACGGCTATTCATCACAACTGTGTAATCTGTCTTTTCTTGCAGGCTCAAAAGAAATACAGATTGCTTGCAAATCCAATATTGTTTATCTGTGTTCTGGAATGAATATCATTGCGTCAGACGAATGTAAAATATCTATATTTATGATAGCTATTTAGACGCCACTTATGTTTCACACCCGCGCTAGCCCAGCCCCCGCTCTGTCGTTAGTTAAGTAACCTAACGGGTGATGACGGGACCCCGTGGCGAATGCGGATGGCATAAGAGGACGTTGTATTTTCGTTGTTTTCTGCTATGATAGGTTAATGATGGGACGCATTATCTATAATGCAAAGTAAAACAAACCAAAGTTTAAAACCGTTGGAACAATTTAAAAGAAACCACTCGGTTATTTTTAAAACAGATATTTTTAAATGCGGAGCTTTAACCACTCCTTTTAAAAGCTATCAGGTTCCTTCGGTTATATCAAGTTCACTACGTTCACGGTTTCGCCAAAACCAGTCGTAGCCCTCCATCATTTCATTTGGGTATTCAGTAGTATTCAAGCTATGCATTTTGGCCAAAGTCAAGGCATAGTGTTTGGTAGCTACTGGGTTTTCATTTGTTGCATAAGATAGATGAGTTGGTTTGGGACAGTCGTATTACCATTTGACCAAAGTCAGGGGTATATACGGATGGGTTCAAATTGACAAGATAATGATGGGTAGAACTTGACATGTGACTTATGACATTTTGACCAAAGCCAAGGTCATAAGAGCATGGGGCAAAAACTTATATCGGGAATTTCTAAAGAAACTGAAATTTGCAAAGAGATGCATACCATTTTGAGTTTGATGAATGTTGGTAGCATTCCTACAACATTATCAGACGATGATATTTGGATCCCGATCCTACTGTGAGTATATGCTACTTATCAGGATATTCGTCACTTAACGATCAATGCTATAAACCTAGTAGGTGTCCAGAAAAGTGTCAGCGGGGTTACGCCCCCAGAGAAAAGAGGTTATTTAATTAAGGAACTTCGCGAAAGCGTTGGAAAACCTCCCTCGAAGTACCGACACCAGCCTGGCTGAACGGTTAAGCAAGTATTGTACGGTGAGAATAATCTTGGCTAATTCTTCTTTTATGGTTTGAGGAAGGATTCGAGAAACAGTGGGAGCCATCCAGTTTAGATAAACTAAAAACCACTCTAAACTTGCAAGAGCATCATGCTAAAGAGTTTTCTTCTCTCTCTCCTAATTGCAGCGACCCTGAAAATGACTGGACTTAAGTTACTTTTAGAGAAAAATATACTGACAGGGCCAAACTATAAAGATTGGCTGCGGAATGTCAAGATGGCTTTGACCTATGACAAACTGGGGTACGTCCTCACCGCTACAGTACCTGCTGTCCTTGGTCCAAAATCCAGTAATGCGGATAAGGAAATCCGCAAAACCTGGGATTTAGATTGCGCGAGAGCCAAGTGCATCGTGCTTGCCTCGATGAACAATGAACATCAGAGGAGGCACGAGGATATGTCCCTAGATGGCATATTTCTCCATACAAAGGAACTTTATGGAGAGCAATCTCGTATAGCAAGATACGAGACCTCTAAGAAATTATTTCGAGCGAGGTTGGCTGTCGGTGTTAGTGTTTATGCCCTAGAAGGCCATTACTGTATCATACTAGCTTGTATATTACTTAATGGAAGCTTGGGATATTCACATGTATATAACAGTCTTGCTAAACATGGTAGTATGCTACTTGGTTTTTCTATCTTAATATGTGAGTGTACGTATTGATAGAGCTCTTAGGATCTTGCTTGTCTACCAGCGTTGTGATGGCAGTCACACTAGTGGGGCTGGGTAGTCTACAAGCACATCCTTATTCAGGTCCCTGGTCGTTGGATTGTCGAGACAGAGCATCGATACTCCGGAGTGGACTAGTGTGTACGCTTCTCATCCCAGTTGGGGAGATGGTCTGTCCCACAGCCGTCAGTACGTCGTACTGGAGATAGTATACAGGTGCTCGTTAGGTTACGGGTACACCGGACAGGACTCACGGGGAACTGTTGGTTGGTTTGATACCAGTCGTCAGTAAACAGTTCCCAGGTGACATGAGTACAGCGTAGTCCGCAGACTTGACACTGCTACTTCGCCTCGAGTGTGTCCCACTGTTCTTAGATTGCTACCCTACCACGGCTCAAAGGAGTCGTGCAAACAGGTGGCAGTTGGGTGCAGTCCCGAGCACTTGGAGGCAGTGGCGGTTAGACAGGATTCGTCCCTCCCGGTATTGGGAGTAGATATCGTGCTGTGTCAGAGAGCCATTACGCAAAGTCCCTGGCCAGGGCAAGCGAGATTTGCTGGAAGGTTCCAGCAGTTTCTCAGAGTGTAATGGGCTTCACTCCGACACGACTTATACCGCTATTAGGGGACTGACGTTTGCCGCCCCCCTAGGCTCGATATGCGATAGTCATGGACGAACGGACCGGACTGTATGGAGATTGTCACATCAGACTCAGTAGGAGTTCGGATGGGTTTACTCATCGGCCTTCTTATCGACAACTACCTGGGGGCCGTTACGTACAGCTAGTGCCGCTTGCGGTCTGTGGTTAAACCCACTGCCAGCGTAGTAGTCGAGTCTCTAGAGTCCCACACAGAGAGTTTCCTACTCCAGGCGAAACGATATAGAGGTTGCATGGTTTTGCGACAAAGGGTTCGGACGCATACGTGCGTTTACGCGCGTACGGCTTTCGGACAGTTTTTACCAGTCGGCTTTGGTTTAAGCCAGTTACTGGTATCCGGTTATTGGATTTTTACAGTCTAAAGTTTTTCCGTATTTTTGCGGATTGGAGGGGCGTTCTCGTAATTGTACGAGAAGCTTCTAGAAGATGTGACTAAGGAGGTTTCTTTTGGATAAGAGAGTGAGTCATGGTGGTGATTCATTCACTTCATTAATGCACATTTATTGCTTAATGACTCATGCTAATGAATCACCACTAGATATTTTATGAAGCATGCTTATTCATTTCCTTTATTGATTATTCTTTAAAAAGAATGCTTCATAATATATTATGATACACTCTCTCTCCTCTCATTATCTTATCACACATTCTCTCTCCTCAAGCTCTCATCTTCAAACCCTAATCCTTAATCCTCATGTGTTGAGATCAAAGGATTAGTTAGACTAAACAATCCATAACCCTTACTCTACATCATCCTTTCATCTTTGATTAGCAATCAAAGTTGATTAGTTACCTCAAGTTAGAGGTTTAGCTTGGAGTTTCGCTCTCGGGTGGATCGTCTACTACCTAGAGAAGGTCGAGGAGAACAAAGGAGGACACAAAGACGAAGGACTAGTTTCGATCGGTATAATCCCTTAACACTATAGTTTAGTATAGCTATGTGTTTGGTTATTATTTGTTTAGCTTCGATTTAAGCGGTTAGTCGATGTTCGTTCCTTAAACTTGATCGTTTTTGTAAAATCCGCCTCCCCACAAGTACTGGGGTGTACTACATCGACTTACAGTGGTATCAGAGCCTCGCTAAACAATAAATAACTTAATTGCAAATTTGTACGAATTTCGAACGGAAAAACAAAGCCGCAAAACCCTAATTCTGTCAAGTTTCTGTCGAAGTTAAAATGAAGTCAGAAAATTTTTCAGGTATGTTCAGAGAGCTTGACATGACCACAGTAGAACACCCAAAAAATTTGGGCTTCTGATTCTTCTAAAGCGCCGCGGAAGGGCGGCGTATCCCACCGATCCGCCGCGTAACCGCGGCCGAGTTGACGAGTCAGGAGCTCGTTTTTTTTGGGTGGGTCCCCTGTGGTGTTTTGGGTTTTCTGGAATGTTTAATTATTGCTCAGGTTACTGTTTAACAGAGCAGATTTTGGAGCAATATTGATGTTGTTTATTCGATCGAATTGTACAGTATTTGCGTATTGGATTATATCTGTGATTGTTTAATGTGTTCGTAAACCTTCCCCAACTGCTAGTATGTCGGTTGGCAGGGGGTTGCACATTTCTGAAATGGTTATATCTGTTTGTGCATATAAACTGTATTGGACTGTTGTGGTGTATAGCCGGGGTTAGCAATGGGTTATTGATTAATTCATTTGTTGTAAATGTAATTTGTTGTAATATTATTTTCGCGGGGCACTTCCAGGTTGCGGTTGTAGCCACCGTTGTATTATTTCATTTTACTGTTTTTGCTCCTAGGACTGACCCAAGGTGGGGTACACAGACTGCCGGGTGGGTAGTTTGCCGTACCCGTAGGGGTCGAGGGTGGGGTAACGGCTATTCATCACAACTGTGTAATCTGTCTTATCTTGCAGGCTCAAAAGAAATACAGATTGCTTGCAAATCCAATATTGTTTACCTGTGTTCTGGAATGAATATCATTGCGTCAGACGAATGTAAAATATCTATATTTATGATAGCTATTTAGACGCCACTTATGTTTTACCCCCGCGCTAGCCCAGCCCCCGCTCTGTCGTTAGTTAAGTAACCTAACGGGTGATGACGGGACCCCGTGGCGAATGCGGATGGCATAAGAGGACGTTGTATTTTCGTTGTTTTCTGCAATGATAGGTTAATGATGGGACGCATTATCTATAATGCAAAGTAAAACAAACCAAAGTTTAAATCGTTGGAACAATTTAAAAGAAACCACTCGGTTATTTTTAAAACAGATATTTTTAAATGCGGAGCTTTAACCACTCCTTTTAAAAGCTATCAGGTTCCTTCGGTTATATCAAGTTCACTACGTTTACGGTTTCGCCAAAACCAGTCGTAGCCCTCCGTCATTTCATTTGGGTATTCAGTAGTATTCAAGCTATGCATTTTGGCCAAAGTCAAGGCATAGTGTTTGGTAGCTACTGGGTTTTCATTTGTTGCATAAGATAGATGAGTTGGTTTGGGACAGTCGTATTACCATTTGACCAAAGTCAGGGGTATATACGGATGGGTTCAAATTGACAATATAATGACGGGTAGAACTTGACATGTGACTTATGACATTTTGACCAAAGCCAAGGTCATAAGAGCATGGGGCAAAAACCTTATATCGGGAATTTCTAAAGAAACTGAAATTTGCAAAGAGATGCATACCATTTGGAGTTTGATGAATGTTGGTAGGATTCCTTCAACATTATCATACGATGATATTTGGATCCCGATCCTACTGTGAGTATATGCTACTTATCAGGATATTCGTCACTTAACGATCAATGCTATAAACCTAGTAGGTGTCCAGAAAAGTGTCAGCGGGGTTACGCCCCCAGAGAAAAGAGGTTATTTAATTAAGGAACTTCGCGAAAGCGTTGGAAAACCTCCCTCGAAGTATCGACACCGGCCTGGCTGAACGGTTAAGCAAGTATTGTACGGTGAGAATAGTCTTGGCTAATTCTTCTTTTATGGTTTGAGGAAGGATTCGAGAAACAGTGGGAGCCATCCAGTTTAGATAAACTAAAAACCATTCTAAACTTGCAAGAGCATCATGCTAAAGAGTTTTTCTTCTCTCTCTCCTAATTGCAGCGACCCTGAAAATGACTGGACTTAAGTTACTTTTTGAGAAAAATATACTGACGGGGCCAAACTATAAAGATTGGCTGCGGAATGTCAAGATGGCTTTGACCTATGACAAACTGGGGTACGTCCTCACCGCTACAGCACCTGCTGTCCTTGGTCCCAAATCCAGCAATGCGGATAAGGAAATCCGCAAAACCTGGGATTTAGATTGCGCGAGAGCCAAGTGCATCGTGCTTGCCTCGATGAACAATGAACATCAGAGGAGGCACGAGGATATGTCTCTAGATGGCATATTTCTCCATACAAAGGAACTTTATGGAGAGCAATCTCGTATAGCAAGATACGAGACCTCTAAGAAATTGTTTCGAGCGAGGTTGGCTGTCGGGTCATCAGTAGGTGAACATGTCCTACAGATGATCGGCTATATTGAAGAGCTCGCAGACCTTGGGATGACTTTGGATAATGAGCTCTATACAGACCTTGTTCTCCAGTCCCTTCCTCCCACCTACGCCCAGTTTATCCTCAACTTCAATCTTCAAGGAAAAGAAGTTGAACTTGCGGAACTCCTGAACATGTTAAGGAGTGCAGAGGGCACCTTGCAGAAGGCAAGGGAAACACCCGCTATGTTTGTTGGCGGTTCATCTTCTTCCGGGTCCAAGGCAAGGGCCAAAGGAAGGAAGAAGAAGGCCGCACCCAGACCTAGAGGAGGTGTTAGTAAGGTGGGAAAGAAGGGAAAGAAAAAGTTTACAGCACCGGTAGTTGGCCTGGATGAGTGCTTCCATTGTCACAGGAAAGGGCACTGGAAGAAGGATTGCAAGGCCTGGAACGCCAAGAACCAGGAACCGAAGCAAGCTGTGGCTTCGACTTCAGGTGTGTTTGTAATTGAGAATTGTCTGTCGATCAACTCTACTTCCTGGGTATTGGATACCGGATCAGGATCTCATATTTGCAATTCATTGCAGGCACTGAGAAACCGTAGAGTGCTGAAGGAAGGTGATTTGATCCTCAGGGTTGCTAACGGAGCTAGCGTGGGAGCTGCGTCCGTCGGGGATTATCACCTAGGATTGACAAGTGGACACATTTTGGTTTTACATAACTGTTATTTTGTACCCAGCTTAACGTGTAATATCATATCAGTTTCCTTGTTATCAAATAAAGGTTATGATTTCACGTTTGTAAGAGATGTTGTCAACATCCACCTTAATCATGGTTTGATTGGGTCCGGTACTCTAAATAACGGCATATATGTGTTAAACCAACTCCAAATTTTCAATGTCCTGAACACACTAAAAAGAAAGTCTCCAGATTTAAATAAAGCTTTCTTATGGCATTGTAGACTGGGTCACATCAATGAGAGAAGGTTGACTAAGTTGCATAGAGAAGGATATTTGGACACGTTCGAATATCAAACTTATGACACTTGTCAATCTTGTCTCAAAGGAAAGATGACAAAGACTCCATTCACTGGACAATGAGTAAGAGCGAGCGAGCTCTTAGGACTCATACACAGTGATGTATGTGGTCCAATGTCTACACATGCGAGAGGTGGTTTTTCCTATTTCATTACTTTCACGGATGATTACTCAAGATACGGATTCATTTATCTGATGAAACATAAATCCGAGGCTTTTGAGAAATTCCAAGAGTATAAGAATGAAGTAGAAAACCAAACCGGCAAAAGTATAAAGACACTTAGATCTGATCGAGGTGGAGAATACTTGAGTGCCGAGTTCCTAGGTTACCTAAAAGAGAAAGGAATTCTCTCTCAGCTTACTCCTCCATACACTCCACAGCATAACGGTGTATCGGAGAGACGGAATCGAACCCTATTGGATATGGTACGATCCATGATGAGTAATGCTGAGTTACCGCGATCTTTCTGGGGTTATGCGCTAGAATCAGCGGCATATCTTCTGAACAGAGCTCCTACCAAGACTGTGCCTACCACTCCATATCAGATGTGGACTGGGAAGAAACCCCATCTTCAGCATATGAAGATTTGGGGATGTCCAGCTTTTGTTAAAAAGCAGCATGTGGACAAGCTCGAGGCACGATCAGTAAAATGTATGTTTGTGGGATATCCAAAGAACTCCAAGGGATATTATTTCTATTACGCAGAGGAACAAAAGGTTTTTGTTTCTCGTAATGCCCATTTTCTGGAAAATCAGTTTTTAGAAAAGGAAATAAGTGGGAGCGAAATAGAACTGGAAGAAATTCCAGAACCACAAACTGCTACTGAAAGTTTGGTAGAACCAGAGGTTCAAGAAGAACAGAACATTCCCGCACCCCTCCGCAGGAGTAGTAGGCCGTCTCGTCCGCCTGAGAGATACTACGGTTTTCTCATTGACGGGGATAAAGTGGATTGCATCATAGATGATGATGAACCTACTGACTTCCAGCAGGCCATCCAGAGCGGCGACTCGGTACGATGGCTAGATGCAATGCGGACCGAAATGGAGTCCATGTACACCAACAAAGTATGGACTTTGGACTTTGCTCCAGATGGGGTAAAACCCATAGGATGCAAATGGATCTTCAAGAAAAAGATTGGTGTAGATGGACAGGTGGAAACCTATAAGGCTAGACTTGTTGCAAAGGGTTTTCGTCAAAGACCTGGTTTGGACTATGACGAAACCTTTTCTCCAGTGGCTATGCTCAAATCCATTCGGGTCCTTCTTGCTATTGCTGCCTTCCATGATTATGAAATCTGGCAGATGGACGTAAAGACGGCTTTTCTGAATGGAAATTTAGAAGAGGGCGTCTATATGGATCAGCCAGAGGGTTTCAATCAGAGTGGGAGCAGCGGGAAAGTATGCAAGCTGCTTAAGTCCATTTATGGACTAAAGCAGGCATCGCGGAGTTGGAACATCTGTTTTGATGAGACAGTCAAAGAATATGACTTTATCAAAAATCCAGATGAACCGTGCATATATAGTAAAGTTGTGGCCAGAAGTGTCGTATTCCTCGTCTTGTACGTGGATGACATTCTATTGATAGGAAATGACATTCCTATGCTACAATCTGTCAAAGGATTCTTGTCACACAGGTTCTCCATGAAAGACCTGGGTGATGCCTCTTACATTCTGGGGATCCGGATCTATCGTGATAGATCCAAGAGGATGTTGGGACTTTCGCAGTCCAGGTATATCGACACTGTACTGAAAAGATTCAGTATGGAAGATTCTAAGCGCGGTAATCTACCGGCTTGTCACGGAATCACCCTCTCCAAAGAGATGTCTCCCAAGACTGATTTGGAAAGGGAACGCATGTCTATTATACCCTACGCTTCTGCGGTAGGCTCTATAATGTATGCGATGTTGTGTACCAGACCAGATGTAGCTTACGCACTAAGCGTGGTAAGCCGGTATCAGTCAGACCCAGGGGAGAAACACTGGATAGCAGTAAAGAACATTCTCAAGTACCTGAGGAGGACTAAGGAGATGTTCTTGGTTTACGGCGGAAAAGACCTCAGGTTGGAGGCCTTTGCTGATTCCGGCTTCCAGAGTGATAAGGACGATTCCAAGTCCATGTCGGGATATGTCTTTACCCTCAATGGAGGGGCGGTGTGCTGGAAGAGCTCCAAGCAGGACACCGTTGCTGACTCGACGATGGAAGCGGAGTATATAGCTGCTTGCGATGCCGCAAAAGAAGCAGTCTGGATGAAGAAGTTCCTAACAGAACTTCAGGTGGTTCCTACCATAGTTGATCCAATACCTCTGTATTGCGACAACAACGGAGCTATAGCTTTAGCGAAGGAACCAAGGTCCCATCAGAAGTCCAGACACATCTTGAGGCGGTATCACCTGATCAGGGAGATCATTGATCGTCAGGAGATCGAGGTTCGGAGTGTTGCTTCAGAAGAGAACATTGCTGATCCATTCACAAAGGCCCTTCCTCAGATTCAGTTCGAGCGGCTACTCGAGATCATCGGTCTTCGATACGCCAGTACATGGCCCTAGTGCAAGTGGGAGATTGTTAGTGTTTATGCCCTAGAAGGCCATTACTGTATCATACTAGCTTGTATATTACTTAATGGAAGCTTGGGATATTCACATGTATATAACAGTCTTGCTAAACATGGTAGTATGCTACTTGGTTTTTCTATCTTAATATGTGAGTGTACGTATTGATAGAGCTCTTAGGATCTTGCTTGTCTACCAGCGTTGTGATGGCAGTCACACTAGTGGGGCTGGGTAGTCTACAAGCACATCCTTATTCAGGTCCCTGGTCGTTGGATTGTCGAGACAGAGCATCGATACTCCGGAGTAGACTAGTGTGTACGCTTCTCATCCCAGTTGGGGAGATGGTCTGTCCCACAGCCGTCAGTACGTCGTACTGGAGATAGTATACAGGTGCTCGTTAGGTTACGGGTACACCGGACAGGACTCACGGGGAACTGTTGGTTGGTTTGATACCAGTCGTCAGTAAACAGTTCCCAGGTGACATGAGTACAGCGTAGTCCGCAGACTTGACACTGCTACTTCGCCTCGAGTGTGTCCCACTGTTCTTAGATTGCTACCCTACCACGGCTCAAAGGAGTCGTGCAAACAGGTGGCAGTTGGGTGCAGTCCCGAGCACTTGGAGGCAGTGGCGGTTAGACAGGATTCGTCCCTCCCGGTATTGGGAGTAGATATCGTGCTGTGTCAGAGAGCCATTACGCAAAGTCCCTGGCCAGGGCAAGCGAGATTTGCTGGAAGGTTCCAGCAGTTTCTCAGAGTGTAATGGGCTTCACTCCGACACGACTTATACCGCTATTAGGGGACTGACGTTTGCCGCCCCCCTAGGCCCGATATGCGATAGTCATGGACGAACGGACCGGACTGTATGGAGATTGTCACATCAGACTCAGTAGGAGTTCGGATGGGTTTACTCATCGGCCTTCTTATCGACAACTACCTGGGGGCCGTTACGTACAGCTAGTGCCGCTTGCGGTCTGTGGTTAAACCCACTGCCAGCGTAGTAGTCGAGTCTCTAGAGTCCCACACAGAGAGTTTCCTACTCCAGGCGAAACGATATAGAGGTTGCATGGTTTTGCGACAAAGGGTTCGGACGCATACGTGCGTTTACGCGCGTACGGCTTTCGGACAGTTTTTACCAGTCGGCTTTGGTTTAAGCCAGTTACTGGTATCTGGTTATTGGATTTTTACAGTCTAAAGTTTTTCCGTATTTTTGCGGATTGGAGGGGCGTTCTCGTAATTGTACGAGAAGCTTCTAGAAGATGTGACTAAGGAGGTTTCTTTTGGATAAGAGAGTGAGTCATGGTGGTGATTCATTCACTTCATTAATGCACATTTATTGCTTAATGACTCATGCTAATGAATCACCACTAGATATTTTATGAAGCATGCTTATTCTTTTCCTTTATTGATTATTCTTTAAAAAGAATGCTTCATAATATATTATGATACACTCTCTCTCCTCTCATTATCTTATCACACATTCTCTCTCCTCAAGCTCTCATCTTCAAACCCTAATCCTTAATCCTCATGTGTTGAGATCAAAGGATTAGTTAGACTAAACAATCCATAACCCTTACTCTACATCATCCTTTCATCTTTGATTAGCAATCAAAGTTGATTAGTTACCTCAAGTTAGAGGTTTAGCTTGGAGTTTCGCTCTCGGGTGGATCGTCTACTACCTAGAGAAGGTCGAGGAGAACAAAGGAGGACACAAAGACGAAGGACTAGTTTCGATCGGTATAATCCCTTAACACTATAGTTTAGTATAGCTATGTGTTTGGTTATTATTTGTTTAGCTTCGATTTAAGCGGTTAGTCGATGTTCGTTCCTTAAACTTGATCGTTTTTGTAAAATCCGCCTCCCCACAAGTACTGGGGTGTACTACATCGACTTACAGTGGTATCAGAGCCTCGCTAAACAATAAATAACTTAATTGCAAATTTGTACGAATTTCGAACGGAAAAACAAAGCCGCAAAACCCTAATTCTGTCAAGTTTCTGTCGAAGTTAAAATGAAGTCAGAAAATTTTTCAGGTATGTTCAGAGAGCTTGACATGACCACAGTAGAACACCCAAAAAATTTGGGCTTCTGATTCTTCTAAAGCGCCGCGGAAGGGCGGCGGATCCCACCGATCCGCCGCGTAACCGCGGCCGAGTTGACGAGTCAGGAGCTCGTTTTTTTTGGGTGGGTCCCCTGTGGTGTTTTGGGTTTTCTGGAATGTTTAATTATTGCTCAGGTTACTGTTTAACAGAGCAGATTTTAGAGCAATATTGATGTTGTTTATTCGATCGAATTGTACAGTATTTGCGTATTGGATTATATCTGTGATTGTTTAATGTGTTCGTAAACCTTCCCCAACTGCTAGTATGTCGGTTGGCAGGGGGTTGCACATTTCTGAAATGGTTATATCTGTTTGTGCATATAAACTGTATTGGACTGTTGTGGTGTATAGCCGGGGTTAGCAATGGGTTATTGATTAATTCATTTGTTGTAAATGTAATTTGTTGTAATATTATTTTCGCGGGGCACTTCCAGGTTGCGGTTGTAGCCACCGTTGTATTATTTCATTTTACTGTTTTTGCTCCTAGGACTGACCCAAGGTGGGGTACACAGACTGCCGGGTGGGTAGTTTGCCGTACCCGTAGGGGTCGAGGGTGGGGTAACGGCTATTCATCACAACTGTGTAATCTGTCTTATCTTGCAGGCTCAAAAGAAATACAGATTGCTTGCAAATCCAATATTGTTTATCTGTGTTCTGGAATGAATATCATTGCGTCAGACGAATGTAAAATATCTATATTTATGATAGCTATTTAGACGCCACTTATGTTTTACACCCGCGCTAGCCCAGCCCCCGCTCTGTCGTTAGTTAAGTAACCTAACGGGTGATGACGGGACCCCGTGGCGAATGCGGATGGCATAAGAGGACGTTGTATTTTCGTTGTTTTCTGCAATGATAGGTTAATGATGGGACGCATTATCTATAATGCAAAGTAAAACAAACCAAAGTTTAAATCGTTGGAACAATTTAAAAGAAACCACTCGGTTATTTTTAAAACAGATATTTTTAAATACGGAGCTTTAACCACTCCTTTTAAAAGCTATCAGGTTCCTTCGGTTATATCAAGTTCACTACGTTTACGGTTTCGCCAAAACCAGTCGTAGCCCTCCGTCATTTCATTTGGGTATTCAGTAGTATTCAAGCTATGCATTTTGGCCAAAGTCAAGGCATAGTGTTTGGTAGCTACTGGGTTTTCATTTGTTGCATAAGATAGATGAGTTGGTTTGGGACAGTCGTATTACCATTTGACCAAAGTCAGGGGTATATACGGATGGGTTCAAATTGACAATATAATGACGGGTAGAACTTGACATGTGACTTATGACATTTTGACCAAAGCCAAGGTCATAAGAGCATGGGGCAAAAACCTTATATCGGGAATTTCTAAAGAAACTGAAATTTGCAAAGAGATGCATACCATTTGGAGTTTGATGAATGTTGGTAGGATTCCTTCAACATTATCATACGATGATATTTGGATCCCGATCCTACTGTGAGTATATGCTACTTATCAGGATATTCGTCGCTTAACGATCAATGCTATAAACCTAGTAGGTGTCCAGAAAAGTGTCAGCGGGGTTACGCCCCCAGAGAAAAGAGGTTATTTAATTAAGGAACTTCGCGAAAGCGTTGGAAAACCTCCCTCGAAGTATCGACACCGGCCTGGCTGAACGGTTAAGCAAGTATTGTACGGTGAGAATAGTCTTGGCTAATTCTTCTTTTATGGTTTGAGGAAGGATTCGAGAAACAGTGGGAGCCATCCAGTTTAGATAAACTAAAAACCATTCTAAACTTGCAAGAGCATCATGCTAAAGAGTTTTTCTTCTCTCTCTCCTAATTGCAGCGACCCTGAAAATGACTGGACTTAAGTTACTTTTTGAGAAAAATATACTGACGGGGCCAAACTATAAAGATTGGCTGCGGAATGTCAAGATGGCTTTGACCTATGACAAACTGGGGTACGTCCTCACCGCTACAGCACCTGCTGTCCTTGGTCCCAAATCCAGCAATGCGGATAAGGAAATCCGCAAAACCTGGGATTTAGATTGCGCGAGAGCCAAGTGCATCGTGCTTGCCTCGATGAACAATGAACATCAGAGGAGGCACGAGGATATGTCTCTAGATGGCATATTTCTCCATACAAAGGAACTTTATGGAGAGCAATCTCGTATAGCAAGATACGAGACCTCTAAGAAATTGTTTCGAGCGAGGTTGGCTGTCGGGTCATCAGTAGGTGAACATGTCCTACAGATGATCGGCTATATTGAAGAGCTCGCAGACCTTGGGACGACTTTGGATAATGAGCTCTATACAGACCTTGTTCTCCAGTCCCTTCCTCCCACCTACGCCCAGTTTATCCTCAACTTCAATCTTCAAGGAAAAGAAGTTGAACTTGCGGAACTCCTGAACATGTTAAGGAGTGCAGAGGGCACCTTGCAGAAGGCAAGGGAAACACCCGCTATGTTTGTTGGCGGTTCATCTTCTTCCGGGTCCAAGGCAAGGGCCAAAGGAAGGAAGAAGAAGGCCGCACCCAGACCTAGAGGAGGTGTTAGTAAGGTGGGAAAGAAGGGAAAGAAAAAGTTTACAGCACCGGTAGTTGGCCTGGATGAGTGCTTCCATTGTCACAGGAAAGGGCACTGGAAGAAGGATTGCAAGGCGTGGAACGCCAAGAACCAGGAACCGAAGCAAGCTGTGGCTTCGACTTCAGGTGTGTTTGTAATTGAGAATTGTCTGTCGATCAACTCTACTTCCTGGGTATTGGATACCGGATCAGGATCTCATATTTGCAATTCATTGCAGGCACTGAGAAACCGTAGAGTGCTGAAGGAAGGTGATTTGATCCTCAGGGTTGCTAATGGAGCTAGCGTGGGAGCTGCGTCCGTCGGGGATTATCACCTAGGATTGACAAGTGGACACATTTTGGTTTTACATAACTGTTATTTTGTACCCAGCTTAACGTGTAATATCATATCAGTTTCCTTGTTATCAAATAAAGGTTATGATTTCACGTTTGTAAGAGATGTTGTCAACATCCACCTTAATCATGGTTTGATTGGGTCCGGTACTCTAAATAACGGCATATATGTGTTAAACCAACTCCAAATTTTCAATGTCCTGAACACACTAAAAAGAAAGTCTCCAGATTTAAATAAAGCTTTCTTATGGCATTGTAGACTGGGTCACATTAATGAGAGAAGGTTGACTAAGTTGCATAGAGAAGGATATTTGGACACGTTCGAATATCAAACTTATGACACTTGTCAATCTTGTCTCAAAGGAAAGATGACAAAGACTCCATTCACTGGACAATGAGTAAGAGCGAGCGAGCTCTTAGGACTCATACACAGTGATGTATGTGGTCCAATGTCTACACATGCGAGAGGTGGTTTTTCCTATTTCATTACTTTCACGGATGATTACTCAAGATACGGATTCATTTATCTGATGAAACATAAATCCGAGGCTTTTGAGAAATTCCAAGAGTATAAGAATGAAGTAGAAAACCAAACCGGCAAAAGTATAAAGACACTTAGATCTGATCGAGGTGGAGAATACTTGAGTGCCGAGTTCCTAGGTTACCTAAAAGAGAAAGGAATTCTCTCTCAGCTTACTCCTCCATACACTCCACAGCATAACGGTGTATCGGAGAGACGGAATCGAACCCTATTGGATATGGTACGATCCATGATGAGTAATGCTGAGTTACCGCGATCTTTCTGGGGTTATGCGCTAGAATCAGCGGCATATCTTCTGAACAGAGCTCCTACCAAGACTGTGCCTACCACTCCATATCAGATGTGGACTGGGAAGAAACCCCATCTTCAGCATATGAAGATTTGGGGATGTCCAGCTTTTGTTAAAAAGCAGCATGTGGACAAGCTCGAGGCACGATCAGTAAAATGTATGTTTGTGGGATATCCAAAGAACTCCAAGGGATATTATTTCTATTACGCAGAGGAACAAAAGGTTTTTGTTTCTCGTAATGCCCATTTTCTGGAAAATCAGTTTTTAGAAAAGGAAATAAGTGGGAGCGAAATAGAACTGGAAGAAATTCCAGAACCACAAACTGCTACTGAAAGTTTGGTAGAACCAGAGGTTCAAGAAGAACAGAACATTCCCGCACCCCTCCGCAGGAGTAGTAGGCCGTCTCGTCCGCCTGAGAGATACTACGGTTTTCTCATTGACGGGGATAAAGAGGATTGCATCATAGATGATGATGAACCTACTGACTTCCAGCAGGCCATCCAGAGCGGCGACTCGGTACGATGGCTAGATGCAATGCGGACCGAAATGGAGTCCATGTACACCAACAAAGTATGGACTTTGGACTTTGCTCCAGATGGGGTAAAACCCATAGGATGCAAATGGATCTTCAAGAAAAAGATTGGTGTAGATGGACAGGTGGAAACCTATAAGGCTAGACTTGTTGCAAAGGGTTTTCGTCAAAGACCTGGTTTGGACTATGACGAAACCTTTTCTCCAGTGGCTATGCTCAAATCCATTCGGGTCCTTCTTGCTATTGCTGCCTTCCATGATTATGAAATCTGGCAGATGGACGTAAAGACGGCTTTTCTGAATGGAAATTTAGAAGAGAGCGTCTATATGGATCAGCCAGAGGGTTTCAATCAGAGTGGGAGCAGCGGGAAAGTATGCAAGCTGCTTAAGTCCATTTATGGACTAAAGCAGGCATCGCGGAGTTGGAACATCTGTTTTGATGAGACAGTCAAAGAATATGACTTTATCAAAAATCCAGATGAACCGTGCATATATAGTAAAGTTGTGGCCAGAAGTGTCGTATTCCTCGTCTTGTACGTGGATGACATTCTATTGATAGGAAATGACATTCCTATGCTACAATCTGTCAAAGGATTCTTGTCACACAGGTTCTCCATGAAAGACCTGGGTGATGCCTCTTACATTCTGGGGATCCGGATCTATCGTGATAGATCCAAGAGGATGTTGGGACTTTCGCAGTCCAGGTATATCGACACTGTACTGAAAAGATTCAGTATGGAAGATTCTAAGCGCGGTAATCTACCGGCTTGTCACGGAATCACCCTCTCCAAAGAGATGTCTCCCAAGACTGATTTGGAAAGGGAACGCATGTCTATTATACCCTACGCTTCTGCGGTAGGCTCTATAATGTATGCGATGTTGTGTACCAGACCAGATGTAGCTTACGCACTAAGCGTGGTAAGCCGGTATCAGTCAGACCCAGGGGAGAAACACTGGATAGCAGTAAAGAACATTCTCAAGTACCTGAGGAGGACTAAGGAGATGTTCTTGGTTTACGGCGGAAAAGACCTCAGGTTGGAGGCCTTTGCTGATTCCGGCTTCCAGAGTGATAAGGACGATTCCAAGTCCATGTCGGGATATGTCTTTACCCTCAATGGAGGGGCGGTGTGCTGGAAGAGCTCCAAGCAGGACACCGTTGCTGACTCGACGATGGAAGCGGAGTATATAGCTGCTTGCGATGCCGCAAAAGAAGCAGTCTGGATGAAGAAGTTCCTAACAGAACTTCAGGTGGTTCCTACCATAGTTGATCCAATACCTCTGTATTGCGACAACAACGGAGCTATAGCTTTAGCGAAGGAACCAAGGTCCCATCAGAAGTCCAGACACATCTTGAGGCGGTATCACCTGATCAGGGAGATCATTGATCGTCAGGAGATCGAGGTTCGGAGAGTTGCTTCAGAAGAGAACATTGCTGATCCATTCACAAAGGCCCTTCCTCAGATTCAGTTCGAGCGGCTACTCGAGATCATCGGTCTTCCATACGCCAGTACATGGCCCTAGTGCAAGTGGGAGATTGTTAGTGTTTATGCCCTAGAAGGCCATTACTGTATCATACTAGCTTGTATATTACTTAATGGAAGCTTGGGATATTCACATGTATATAACAGTCTTGCTAAACATGGTAGTATGCTACTTGGTTTTTCTATCTTAATATGTGAGTGTACGTATTGATAGAGCTCTTAGGATCTTGCTTGTCTACCAGCGTTGTGATGGCAGTCACACTAGTGGGGCTGGGTAGTCTACAAGCACATCCTTATTCAGGTCCCTGGTCGTTGGATTGTCGAGACAGAGCATCGATACTCCGGAGTAGACTAGTGTGTACGCTTCTCATCCCAGTTGGGGAGATGGTCTGTCCCACAGCCGTCAGTACGTCGTACTGGAGATAGTATACAGGTGCTCGTTAGGTTACGGGTACACCGGACAGGACTCACGGGGAACTGTTGGTTGGTTTGATACCAGTCATCAGTAAACAGTTCCCAGGTGACATGAGTACAGCGTAGTCCGCAGACTTGACACTGCTACTTCGCCTCGAGTGTGTCCCACTGTTCTTAGATTGCTACCCTACCACGGCTCAAAGGAGTCGTGCAAACAGGTGGCAGTTGGGTGCAGTCCCGAGCACTTGGAGGCAGTGGCGGTTAGACAGGATTCGTCCCTCCCGGTATTGGGAGTAGATATCGTGCTGTGTCAGAGAGCCATTACGCAAAGTCCCTGGCCAGGGCAAGCGAGATTTGCTGGAAGGTTCCAGCAGTTTCTCAGAGTGTAATGGGCTTCACTCCGACACGACTTATACCGCTATTAGGGGACTGACGTTTGCCGCCCCCCTAGGCCCGATATGCGATAGTCATGGACGAACGGACCGGACTGTATGGAGATTGTCACATCAGACTCAGTAGGAGTTCGGATGGGTTTACTCATCGGCCTTCTTATCGACAACTACCTGGGGGCCGTTACGTACAGCTAGTGCCGCTTGCGGTCTGTGGTTAAACCCACTGCCAGCGTAGTAGTCGAGTCTCTAGAGTCCCACACAGAGAGTTTCCTACTCCAGGCGAAACGATATAGAGGTTGCATGGTTTTGCGACAAAGGGTTCGGACGCATACGTGCGTTTACGCGCGTACGGCTTTCGGACAGTTTTTACCAGTCGGCTTTGGTTTAAGCCAGTTACTGGTATCCGGTTATTGGATTTTTACAGTCTAAAGTTTTTCCGTATTTTTGCGGATTGGAGGGGCGTTCTCGTAATTGTACGAGAAGCTTCTAGAAGATGTGACTAAGGAGGTTTCTTTTGGATAAGAGAGTGAGTCATGGTGGTGATTCATTCACTTCATTAATGCACATTTATTGCTTAATGACTCATGCTAATGAATCACCACTAGATATTTTATGAAGCATGCTTATTCATTTCCTTTATTGATTATTCTTTAAAAAGAATGCTTCATAATATATTATGATACACTCTCTCTCCTCTCATTATCTTATCACACATTCTCTCTCCTCAAGCTCTCATCTTCAAACCCTAATCCTTAATCCTCATGTGTTGAGATCAAAGGATTAGTTAGACTAAACAATCCATAACCCTTACTCTACATCATCCTTTCATCTTTGATTAGCAATCAAAGTTGATTAGTTACCTCAAGTTAAAGGTTTAGCTTGGAGTTTCGCTCTCGGGTGGATCGTCTACTACCTAGAGAAGGTCGAGGAGAACAAAGGAGGACACAAAGACGAAGGACTAGTTTCGATCGGTATAATCCCTTAACACTATAGTTTAGTATAGCTATGTGTTTGGTTATTATTTGTTTAGCTTCGATTTAAGCGGTTAGTCGATGTTCGTTCCTTAAACTTGATCGTTTTTGTAAAATCCGCCTCCCCACAAGTACTGGGGTGTACTACATCGACTTACAGTCGGGTCATCAGTAGGTGAACATGTCCTACAGATGATCGGCTATATTGAAGAGCTCGCAGACCTTGGGACGACTTTGGATAATGAGCTCTATACAGACCTTGTTCTCCAGTCCCTTCCTCCCACCTACGCCCAGTTTATCCTCGACTTCAATCTTTAAGGAAAAGAAGTTGAACTTGCGGAACTCCGGAACATGTTAAGGAGTGCAGAGGGCACCTTGCAGAAGGCAAGGGAAACACCCGCTATGTTTGTTGGCGGTGCATCTTCTTCCGGGTCCAAGGCTAGGGCCAAAGGAAGGAAGAAGAAGGCCGCACCCAGACCTAGAGGAGGTGTTAGTAAGGTGGGAAAGAAGGGAAAGAAAAAGTTTACAGCACCGGTAGTTGGCCTGGATGAGTGCTTCCATTGTCACAGGAAAGGGCACTGGAAGAAGGATTGCAAGGCGTGGAACGCCAAGAACCAGGAACCGAAGCAAGCTGTGGCTTCGACTTCAGGTGTGTTTGTAATTGAGAATTGTCTGTCGATCAACTCTACTTCCTGGGTATTGGATACCGGATCAGGATCTCATATTTGCAATTCTTTGCAGGCACTGAGAAACCGTAGAGTGCTGAAGGAAGGTGATATGATCCTCAGGGTTGCTAACGGAGCTAGCGTGGGAGCTGCGTCCGTCGGGGATTATCACCTAGGATTGACGAGTGGACACATTTTGGTTTTACATAACTGTTATTTTGTACCCAGCTTAACGTGTAATATCATATCAGTTTCCTTGTTATCAAATAAAGGTTATGATTTCACGTTTGTAAGAGATGTTGTCAACATCCACCTTAATCATGGTTTGATTGGGTCCGGTACTCTAAATAACGGCATATATGTGTTAAACCAACTCCAAATTTTCAATGTCCAGAACACACTAAAAAGAAAGTATCCAGATTTAAACAAAGCTTTCTTATGGCATTGTAGACTGGGTCACATCAATGAGAGAAGGTTGACTAAGTTGCATAGAGAAGGATATTTTGACACGTTCGAATATCAAACTTATGACACTTGTCAATCTTGTCTCAAAGGAAAGATGACAAAGACTCCATTCACTGGACAAGGAGTAAGAGCGAGCGAGCTCTTAGGACTCATACACAGTGATGTATGCGGTCCAATGTCTACACATGCGAGAGGTGGTTTTTCCTATTTCATTACTTTCACGGATGATTACTCAAGGTATGGATATGTTTTCTTAATGAAGCATAAATCCGAGGCTTTTGAGAAATTCCAAGAGTATAAGAATGAAGTAGAAAACCAAACCGGCAAAAGTATAAAGACACTTAGATCTGATCGAGGTGGTGAATACTTAAGTGCCGAGTTCCTAGGTTACCTAAAAGAGAAAGGAATTCTCTCTCAGCTTACTCCTCCGTACACTCCACAGCATAACGGTGTATCGGAGAGACGGAATCGAACCCTATTGGATATGGTACGATCCATGATGAGTAATGCTGAGTTACCACGATCTTTCTGGGGTTATGCGCTAGAATCAGCGGCATATCTTCTGAACAGAGCACCTACCAAGACTGTGCCTACCACTCCATATCAGATGTGGACTGGGAAGAAACCCCATCTTCAGCATATGAAGATTTGGGGATGTCCAGCTTTTGTTAAAAAGCAGCATGTGGACAAGCTCGAGGCACGATCAGTAAAATGTATGTTTGTAGGATATCCAAAGAACTCCAAGGGATATTATTTCTATTACGCAGAGGAACAAAAGGTTTTTGTTTCTCGTAATGCCCATTTTCTGGAAAATCTGTTTTTAGAAAAGAAATCAAGTGGGAGCGAAATAGAACTGGAAGAAATTCCAGAACCACAAACTGCTACTGAAAGTTTGGTAGAACCAGAGGTTCAAGAGAAACAGAACATTCCCGCACCCCTCCGCAGGAGTAGTAGGCCGTCTCATCCGCCTGAGAGATACTACGGTTTTCTCATAGACGGGGATAGAGAGGATTGCATCATAGATGATGATGAACCTACTGACTTCCAGCATGCCATCCAGAGCGGCGACTCGGTACGATGGCTAGATGCAATGCGGACCGAGATGGAGTCCATGTACACCAACAAAGTAAGGACTTTGGACTTTGCTCCAGATGGGGTAAAACCCATAGGATGCAAATGGATCTTCAAGAAAAAGATTGGTGTAGATGGACAGGTGGAAACCTATAAGGCTAGACTTGTTGCAAAGGGTTTTCGTCAAAGACCTGGTTTGGACTATGACGAAACCTTTTCTCCAGTGGCTATGCTCAAATCCATTCGGGTCCTTCTTGCTATTGCTGCCTTCCATGATTATGAAATCTGGCAGATGGACGTAAAGACGGCTTTTCTGAATGGAAATTTAGAAGACAGCGTCTATATGGATCAGCCAGAGGGTTTCAATCAGAGTAGGAGCAGCGGGAAAGTATGCAAGCTGCTTAAGTCTATTTATGGACTAAAGCAGGCATCGCGGAGTTGGAACATCTGTTTTGATGAGACAGTCAAAGAATATGACTTTATCAAAAATCCAGATGAACCGTGCATATATAGTAAAGTCGTGGCCAGAAGTGTCGTATTCCTCGTCTTGTACGTGGATGACATTCTATTGATAGGAAATGACATTCCTATGCTACAATCTGTCAAAGGATTCTTGTCACACAGGTTCTCCATGAAAGACCTGGGTGATGCCTCTTACATTCTGGGGATCCGGATCTATCGTGATAGATCCAAGAGGATGTTGGGACTTTCGCAGTCCAGGTATATCGACACTGTACTGAAAAGATTCAGTATGGAAGATTCTAAGCGCGGTAATCTACCGGCTTGTCACGGAATCACCCTCTCCAAAGAGATGTCTCCCAAGACTGATTTGGAAAGGGAACGCATGTCTATTATACCCTACGCTTCTGCGGTAGGCTCTATAATGTATGCGATGTTGTGTACCAGACCAGATGTAGCTTACGCACTAAGCGTGGTAAGCCGGTATCAGTCAGACCCAGGGGAGAAACACTGGATAGCAGTAAAGAACATTCTCAAGTACCTAAGGAGGACTAAGGAGATGTTCTTGGTTTACGGCGGAAAAGACCTCAGGTTGGAGGCCTTTGCTGATTCCGGCTTCCAGAGTGATAAGGACGATTCCAAGTCCATGTCGGGTTATGTCTTTACCCTCAATGGAGGGGCGGTGTGCTGGAAGAGCTCCAAGCAGGACACCGTTGCTGACTCGACGATGGAAGCGGAGTATATAGCTGCTTGCGATGCCGCAAAAGAAGCAGTCTGGATGAAGAAGTTCCTAACAGAACTTCAGGTGGTTCGTACCATAGTTGATCCAATACCTCTGTATTGCGACAACAACGGAGCTATAGCTTTAGCGAAGGAACCAAGGTCCCATCAGAAGTCCAGACACATCTTGAGGCGGTATCACCTGATCAGGGAGATCATTGATCGTCAGGAGATCGAGGTTCGGAGAGTTGCTTCAGAAGAGAACATTGCAGATCCATTCACGAAGGCCCTTCCTCAGATTCAGTTCGAGAGGCTACTCGAGATCATTGGTCTACGATATGCCATTACATGGCCCTAGTGCAAGTGGGAGATTGTTAGTGTTTATGCCCTAGAAGGCCATTACTGTATCATACTAGCTTGTATATTACTTAATGGAAGCTTGGGATATTCACATGTATATAACAGTCTTGCTAAGCATGGTAGTATGCTACTTGGTTTTTCTATCTTAATATGTGAGTGTACGTATTGATAGAGCTCTTAGGATCTTGCTTGTCTACCAGCGTTGTGATGGCAGTCACACTAGTGGGGGCTGGGTAGTCTACAAGAACATCCTTATTCAGGTCCCTGGTCGTTGGATTATCGAGACAGAGCATCGATACTCCGGAGTAGACTAGTGTGTACGCTTCTCATCCCAGTTGGGGAGATGGTCTGTCCCACAGCCATCAGTACGTCGTACTCGAGATAGTATACAGGTGCTCGTTAGGTTACGGGTACACCGGACAGGACTCACAGGGAACTGTTGGTTGGTTTGATACCAGTCGTCAGTGAACAGTTCCCAGGTGACATGAGTACAGCGTAGTCCGCAGACTTGACACTGCTACTTCGCCTCGAGTGTGTCCCACTGTTCTTAGATTGCTACCCTACCACGGCTCAAAGGAGTCGTGCAAACAGGTAGCAGTTGGGTGCAGTCCCGAGCACTTGGAGGCAGTGGCGGTTAGACAGGATTCGTCCCTCCCGGTATTGGGAGTAGATATCGTGCTGTGTCAGAGAGCCATTACGCAAAGTCCCTGGCCAGGGCAAGCGAGATTTGCTGGTAGGTTCCAGTAGTTTCTCAGGGTGTAATGGGCTTTACTCCGACACGAATTATACCTCTATTAGGGGACTGACGCTTGCCGCCCCCCTAGGCCCGATATGCGATAGTCTTGGACGAACGGACCGGACTGTATGGAGATTGTCACATCAGACTCAGTAGGAGTTCGGATGGGTTTACTCATCGGCCTTCTTATCGACAACTATCTGGGGACCGTTACGTACAGCTAGTGCCGCTTGCGGTCTGTGGTTAAACCCACTGCCAGCGTAGTAGTCGAGTCTCTAGAGTCCCACATAGAGAGTTTCCTACTCCAGGCGAAACGATATAGAGGTTGCATGGTTTTGCGACAAAGGGTTCGGACGCATACGTGCGTTTACGCGCGTACGACTTTCGGACAGTTTTTACCAGTCGGCTTTGGTTTAAGCCAGTTACTGGTATCCGGTTATTGGATTTTTACAGTCTAAAGTTTTTCCGTATTTTTGCGGATTGGAGGGGCGTTCTCGTAATTGTACGAGAAGCTTCTAGAAGATGTGACTAAGGAGGTTTCTTTTGGATAAGAAAGTGAGTCATGGTGGTGATTCATTCATTTCATTAATGCACATTTATTGCTTAATGACTCATGCTAATGAATCACCACTAGATATTTTATGAAGCAGGCTTATTCATTTCTTATATACATTATTCTTAAATAAGAATGCTTCATAATATTATGATACACACTCTCTCTTCTCTCATTATCTTATCTCATATTCTCTCTCCTCAAGCTCTCATCTTCAAGTGACTAATCCTTAATCCTCATATGTTGAGATCAAAGGTTTAGTTAGACTTAAGCATCCATAACCATCACTCTATCTCATCCTTTCATCTTTGATTAGCAATCAAAGTTGATTAGTTACCTCAAGTGAGAGGTGTAGCTTGGTGTTTTGCTCTCGGGTGGATCGTCTACTACCTAGAGAAGGTCGAGGAGAACAAAGGAAGACACAAAGACGAAGGACTAGTTTCGATCGGTATAATCCCTTAACACTATAGTTTAGTATAGCTATGTGTTTGGTTATTATTTGTTTAGCTTCGATTTAAGCGGTTAGTCGATGTTCGTTCCTTAAACTTGATCGTTTTTGTAAAATCCGCCTCCCCACAAGTACTGGGGTGTATTACATCGACTTACATACCTCACATTATCACTATATCAAATTCACCTCTAGTACGGCATAGCCTTTCGTACCAATTTACCCAAACCATAAATAACTACATGCAAATGAATGTCCTGCTAGAATGCTAATTAACACCAATATCAATATTTTGAATAAACACTAAAATTGACTAAATTTCATATTACTATTTATAAGGTTACGGGGGTGCTATACGCCATCCACCCGACCTCCCCCGTAGATGTAAATCTACACACCAACGTGTTGCTGCTCGCTGAAATCCACGCTGCTATGTCCGCCAATCTCCGTCTCGAAAACCTTCATGATCGTACCTATAATCGTATTTATGAAATATTGGTGTAAATATCATATCCAAGTCAAAACAACGAGTTAAGCATGTATAGGTTAGAACCTACAGTATACTTAACACAAAAACAACAATATAACCCTGTTGTTAACGTACAAACGTTAACGGTTAAGCTGCAGTAAAAAAATACGAAAAACCCATATCGGAATATCGGAAAACTTGATAAAACCCTAACTAATCACTCCCAGATTTCTCTGTAAGAATAATGGAATAAATCAAACAATACCATAGATCCTAAAATACCCAGACAAGGCCACAAAAGAAAAACCAACACCAAAAAGCCAAGGGGGGGCCGACGAGCTTTGAAATTTGGCGTAAGTCGCCGGATGAAGTAGGGAGTTCGGGGCTCGGGCTGTAAGTCCACGTTGCGAACCCCGGTTCTTACAGGGAGGCGGAAACGGTATAAAAATCAAATTTTTAGCGCAAGGGGCAACATGGACTAACATAAGTCGGGATCTTTTCTAAACTAAACTAGCAAACATGCAAAGGAGAGTTAACTACTCGGCAAAGTGGTTATACCAAACTTGAACTCCTTCTTCTTGAAACCTAGTAGAGGTTGATGGTTCTCTTCTCGTCGCCTTCTTCCGTCGAAGATGGATCCACCTGAGGGTTCAACCTTCGGGCTCTTCCTCGAACTTGGAGTGAACTAGGATCTCCGGCTTGCTAAACCTTGAACCCTAGAGAGAGTAGAGTGTATCTATGGGGTGTTTTCTTTTCAAGGAGAGGGATTCTCAACACATGAGAAGGATTCTCCTTGAGCTTGAGGAAGAAGAAGATGAAGTGAGGAGAGAGAAGCCAAATGATAGAATGAGCTCTTTTTCTTTTGCAACCATAACATAAAGCAAAAGAATTATCAAATTAATAATAATAATGAAAATGAAAAGGTTGATGGAAGGTTTAGGAATGACCATTATCATTTCAAACATTAAATGAATTTGCTAGAATCAAAGAGCATCTTTCTTTTGTAATGATGATGGTCAAAACTTCAACCATGGTCAACAAGTCAACCATGGTCAACAAGTCAACAAACAAAAAAAACCAACCATGACACAATTTCATTTTATTAATATTATTAATTGATATAACATAAATCCATTAGGGTTTGGAAAAAGACGACTGTCAACTGTGCATACGCACCCGTTCCGAAACCCTAATGAAAGTCCTCTTCCTCCTCCTCAAATAACTGTGCATACACATCTGCATTCTTGTTCCGAGGAACATGAATACTGAGAGATAAAAGCAACCCCAAAATATATACCAGTATCTGACTCAAACCAGAACCAGCCAGTAATATCCGTCCGGACTCCAAACGTGCACAAGTGCGCGGATGAGAACGAACCCTGTCGCAAAACCATGAGACCTCTACTCTGTTTTGCCCAGAGGCGAATACCCTCTGTGTGGGATTCTAAAGACTCGACACTACGCTGGCAGTGGGTTTAACCACAGAACGCAAGCGGCACTAGCTGTGCGTAACGGTCCCCAGGTAGATGCCGACAAGAAGGCTGACGAGGTGAACCCCATCTGAACTCCTACTGAGTCTGAATGTGACAGTCCCCGTACAGTCCGGTCTGTTCGTCTAATACATCGCATGTCGGGCCTAGGGGGTGGTAAAACGTCAGTCCCCTAATAGCGGTACAAGTCGTGTCGGAGTGAAGCCCAAAACACCCTGAGATAACACTGGAAGCCTACCAGTATATCTCGCTTGCCCTGGCCAGGGTCTACTCGTGTAATGGCTCTCCTAGACACAGCACGATGTCAACCCCCAATACCGGGAGAGACGAATCCTGTCTAACCGTCACTGCCTCCAAGTGCTTCGGGACTGCACGCAACCACCACCTGTTTGCACGACTCCTTTGAGCCGTGGTAGGGTATTGATCAAAGTGCAGTGGGAACACACTCGAGGCGAAGTGCCAGAATCAAGTCAGCGGACTAAGCTGTACTCATGTCACCTGGGAACTGATAACTGACGATAGGTATAATACCAACCTGTCAGTTCCCGACGAGTCCTGTCCAGTGTACTCGTAACCCAACGAGCACCCGTATACTATCCCCAGTACGACGTACTGATGGCTGTGGGACAGACCATCTCCCACACTGGGATGAGAAGCGCATATGCTAGTCTACTCCGGAGTATCGATGCCTTGTCTCGATAGTCCTACGACTAGGGACCTGTATAAGGATGTGCTTATAGATTACCCACCCCCCACTAGTGTGGCTGCCATCACAACGCTGGTAATCAAGCAAAGATCCTAAGGGCTCCACTAATGCGTATAGGTGATATACTAATATAAACACATGTACACATTGAAGTAGAAACAAACCAAGTAGCATACTACTATATTGAGCAAGATTGTTTATACAAGGTGAATATCCCAAGCTTTCATTAAGTAATATACAAACTAGTATGATACAGTAATGGCCTCTAGGGCATATACACTAACAATCTCCCACTTGCACTAAGGCCATGTACTGGCGTATCGAAGACCTATCATCTCGATCAGCCGCTCGAACTGAGTCTGGGGTAGGGCCTTGGTGAATGGATCTGCAGTGTTCTCTTCTGAAGCAACCCTCCGAACCTCGATCTCCTTGCGATCCACGATCTCCCTGATCAGGTGATACCGCCTCAAGATGTGCCTGGATCTCTGATGGGACCTGGGTTCCTTCGCTAAAGCTATAGCCCCATTGTTGTCGCAATACAGAGGTATTGGGTCAACAATGGACGGAACCACCTGAAGTTCTTTCAAGAACTACCTCATCCAGACAGCTTCTTTTGCGGCATCAGATGCAGCGATGTATTCCGCTTTCATAGTCGAGTCTGCAACGGTTTCCTGTTTGGAACTCTTCCAACACACCGCCCCTCCATTGAGGGTAAAGACAAAACCCGACATGGACTTGGAATCATCCTTGTCACTCTGGAAGCTGGAGTCAGCAAAGGCCTCAATCTGGAGGTCTTTTCCGCCATACACCAAGAACATCTCCATAGTCCTTCTCAGGTACTTGAGAATGTTCTTTACCGCTATCCAGTGTTTCTCCCCAGGGTTTGACTGATACCGGCTTACCACACTCAGTGCATAAGCTACATCCGGTCTGGTACACAACATCGCATACATTATAGAGCCTACCGCAGAAGCGTAGGGTATAATAGACATGCGATCCCTCTCCAAATCAGTCTTGGGAGACATCTCTTTAGAGAGGGTGATCCCGTGACAAGCCGGTAGGTTACCGCGCTTGGAATTTTCCATACTGAATCTTTTCACTATGGTGTCGATGTACCTGGACTGAGAAAGTCCCAATATCCTCTTGGATCTATCACGATGGATCCGGATCCCCAGGATGTATGAGGCATCACCCAGGTCTTTCATGGAGAACCTGTGCGACAAGAACCCCTTGACAGATTGTAGCATAGGAATGTCATTTCCTATTAAGAGAATGTCATCCAAATATAAAACGAGGAATACTACAGTTCTCGCTACAAATCTACTATAGATGCATGGTTCATCTGGATTTTTGATAAAGCCAAATTCCTTGACCGTCTCATCAAAATAGATGTTCCAACTCCGCGATGCCTGCTTTAGTCCATAGATGGACTTAAGCAACTTGCACACCTTTCCGCTGCTCCCACTCTGAATGAAACCCTCTGGCTGATCCATATAGACACACTCCTCTAAATTTCAATTTAGAAAAGCGGTCTTTACGTCCATCTGCCAAATCTCTTAATCGTGGAAGGCAGCAATGGCAAGAAGGATCCGAATGGATTTCAGCATAGCCACTGGAGAAAAGGTTTCATTATAGTCCAAGCCAGGTCTTTGACGGAAACCCTTTGCTACAAGTCTAGCTTTATAGGTCTCAACATATCCATCTACACCAATCTTCCTTATGAAGATCCACTTGCATCCTACGGGTTTTACCCCGTCTGGAGCAATGTCCAACGTCCATACTTTGTTGGTGTACATGGACTCCATTTCGGTCTGCATTGCATCCAGCCATTTTACCGAGTCAACGCTCTGAACGGCCTGCTGGAAGCTAGTAGGCTCATCATAATCTATGATGCAATCCTCTCTATCCCCGTCTATGAGAAAACCGTAGTATCTCTCGGGCGGATGAGACTGCCTACTACTCCTGCGGAGCGGCGTAGGAATGTCCTGTTCTTTTGAACCCTCTGGTTCCACTAAGCTTTCAGTAATAGTCTGTGGTTCTGGAATTTCTTCCAGTTCTACTGCGCTTCCACTAATTTCCTTTTCTAAGAACTGGTGTTCTAGAAAGTGGGCATTGCGAGAAACAAAGACTTTTTGTTCTTCTGCGTAGTAGAAAAGATACCCCCTGGTGTTCTTTGGGTATCCCACAAACTTGCACAGTACTGAGCGTGCCTCGAGTTTATCCGCATGCTGCTTTTTGACAAAAGCCGGACATCTCCAGATCTTCAAATATTGAAGATAGGGTTTCTTCACACTCCATAACTCATATGGTGTGGTAGGCACAGTCTTAGTGGGAACTCGGTTCAAAAGGTATGCGGCTGATTCTAGCGTATATCCCCAGAATGATCGCGGTAACTCAGCGTTACTCATCATGGACCGTACAATATCCAATAGGGTGCGGTTCCGTCTCTCCGATACCCCGTTATGTTGCGGAGTGTATAGAGGAGTAAGCTGAGAGAGAATTCCATTCTCTTTTAAGTAGTTCAGGAACTCGGCACTCAAGTATTCTCCACCTCGATCCGATCTTAGAATCTTGATACTTTTGGCGGTTTGTTTTTCTACCTCATTCTTATATTCCTGGAATTTTTCAAAAGCTTCGGATTTATGTTTCATTAAGAAGACATGTCCGAACCTCGAAAAATCATCCGTAAAAGTAATGAAGTAAGAAAAACCGCTTCGCACAAGTGTAGACATTGGACCGCACACGTTGCTGTGTACGAGCCCCAAGAGCGAGCTCGCTCTTACTCCGTGTCCAGTGAACGGAGTCTTTGTCATCTTTCCTTTGAGACAGGATTGACAAGTGGCATACGATTGATATTCGAACGGATTCAAATACCCTTCTGTATGTAACTTAGTCAACCTTCTCTCATTGATGTGACCCAGTCTACAATGCCATAAGAAAGCCTGATTGATTTCTGGAGACTTTCTTTTGTGTGTATTCTGGACATTGAAAATCTGTGGTTGGTTTAACACGTATATACCATTGCTCAATGTACCTGACCCAATCAGAACTTGATTAAGGTGAATGTTTACAACATTACTTACACACGCAAATTCATAACCTTCTTTAGAAACCAAAGATACAGAAATGATATTACAAGTTGCGTTGGGTACAAAAAAGCAATTACGCAAAACCAAAACATGCCCATCTGACATTCCCAGGTGATAGTCCCCCACGGCTTTAGCATCCATGCTAGCTCCGTTCGCAACTCTGAGGGTCATGTCACCTGCCTTCAAAACCCTACGGTTTCTCAACGCCAGCAAAGAATTACCGATATGAGATCCTGATCCGGTATCCAATACCCAGGAAGTAGAGTTTATAGAAAGACAGAATTCAATAACATACACACCTGAAGCTGAAGCCGCAACCTGCTTCAGTTCCTGTGTCCTGGCCTTCCAAGCCCTGCAATCTTTCTTCCAGTGTCCACTCTTATGACCATAGAAGCATTCCTCTTTACCCACAAGCTTCCCCGCAATCTTTGTTGCCTTTTCCTTTCCCTTCGTACCAACTTTACTAACACCGCCTCTTGGTTTGGCTGGGGCTTTCTTCCTCTTTCCCTTGGCTTTCGCCTTGGACCTAGAGGAAGAAGATCCTCCTACAAACAAAGAGGGTGTTTTCCTACCTTTCTGTAGGGTGCCCTCTGCGCTCCTCAGCATGTTGAGGAGTTCTGAAAGTTCAACTTCCTTTTCTTGTAAGTTGAAGTTCAGTATAAACTGGGCGTAAGTGGATGGAAGGGACTGGAGAATTAAATCCGTATAGAGTTCACTTTCCAACGTGATCCCATGTTCCGCGAGCTCCTCAATGTAGCCAATCATCTTAAGCACGTGGTCCGCTACCGATGATCCGACGGACAACTTTGCCGAAAATAACTTCTTCGACACTTCGTATCTTGCGATACGAGACTGCTCTCCATATAGTTCTTTTGTATGAAGAAATATGGATTCCAAATCCTTATTCTCGTGCCTCCTCTGGTGTTCATTGTCCATAGAGGCAAGCACGAGGCACTTGGCCTTCGCGCAATCAATCTCCCAAGTCTTACGGATTTCCTTATCCGTGACGCTGGAGATGGGACCTGGGACGGGGCGAGCTTTGGTGGTAAGAAGATACCCCAGCTTGTCGTAAGTGATTGCCATTTTGACATTCCTGAGCCAATCTTTGTAGTTTGGCCCTGTCAGTATGTTTTTATCTAGAAGTAACTTAAGTCCAGTCATGTCGATTGGTCGCTGCAATTAGGAGGGAGAGAAGAAACACTTTAGCACGATGCTCTTGCAAGTTTAGAATGGTTTTTAATTTGTCTAAACAGGATGGCTCCCACTGTCTCTCGAATCCCTCCTCAAACCATAAAGGAAGAATTAGTCGGGATCAATCCCACCGCACAATACTTGCTTAACCGTTCAGCCACGCCAGTGTCGGTACTTCGAGGGAGGTTTTCCAACGCTTTCGCGAAGTTCCTTAATTAGAGAACCTCTTTTCCCTGGGGGCATAGCCCCGCTAACACCTTTCTAGACACCTACTAGGTTTATAGCATTGATCGTTTAGTGAGAAATTTCCCGAGGAGTAGCATATACTCACAGTAGAATCGGGATCCAAATATCATCGCAAGACGAAACTGAAGGAATCCTACCAGAATCACCACACTCCAAATGGTATGCAAATCTAGCAAGTTTCAGTACTTATGAAACTCCCGATGTGGATTTTTGCCCCATGCTCTTATGACCCTGGCGTGAGGTCAAAATGTCATAAGTCACATGTCAATTTCTTCCCATCATTATCCCGGTTGATTTGAACCCATCCGTACCTACCCTTGACGTAGGACAAAATGGTGATACGGTTGTCCCAAAGCAACGCATTCTATCTATGCAACAGATAAATATCCGGTAGCTACCAATCACTATGCCTTGGCGTGAGGTCAAAATGCATAGCTTGAATACTACCGTACATTTAACTGAAATGATGGAGGGCTACGAATGGTTTTGGCAAAACCGTGAACGTAGTGAACTTGATATAATCGATGGAACGAGATAGCTTTTAAAAGGAGTGGCTCAAGCTCCGATTTAAAAGTTAGTTTTGAAAAGAACCGAGTGGTTTTTCGAAAGTGTTCCAACGACTTTAGCTTGGTTTATTATCTTGCATTAGTTCTTTTAATGCGTGATATTCTTGCATTAGTTCTTTTAATGCGTCCCATCATTTAATCCTACCATTGCAGAAAACAACCAAAATATGACGTACGCTTATGCCATTCGCATTCGCCACGGGGCCCCGTCATCACCCGTTAGGTTACTTAACTAACGACAGAGCGGGGGCTGGTCTAGCGCGGCTGTAAAACATAAGCAACGCCTAAATAGTTATAAATATAGCAATGATAGACATTACAGATCACAGATGAATACATTGGATATACTAGGAATCCGCAATCCGTTCGAGCCTGCAATGAAAAGCGGATTATACGGTCGCGGTGAATAGCCAATACCCCACCCAAGACCCCTACAGGTGCGGCAAACTACCCGCCAAGTACCCGGCAGTTTGTGCACCCCTCCATGGGTCTATCCTAGGAGCAAAAACAGTAAAAAGAATTATACAATGACGGCTACAACCCCGACCCGGTTGTGCGGCCAAACAAATAATAATATTACATCAATTTACATTTACAATGAATGAAAGAAAAACAAAAGCTCATCTCACATCCACCCCGGCTATTCACCCGCGACAGTCCAACACATTCATATACACATTCCAATATTAAACACAGATCACAGAGATGTATAACCCCGACTAATCGACTTATAGCGATTAGCCGACGTTCAATACATTCAAACATCACTGATATAACCAACATAGCCAAAGTGTAGCGAAGTTCGAAAAAAATACGGATTTATAGGACCCCAAAAGTAAATTTCTGTTCTAGAAAATCTGGGCACATATAACATATTTGAAAAATCCCAAAACCCTACCAGAAGAACACTGCACAAAACACGATCACATGAAGAGCCCAAACGGCCGCGGATCGGCGGCGACAAGAATAGCTGTGGCCGCGGATACGCGGCGGTTTGAAGGATTCATGGGATCGTTTTTGGTGGGTGTTCTCACAAAACCCTGAGACGATTTTAGGAGTATAAAGTTTTACATTTAGAGCACAAAAAAATTCAACAGAAACTTAGGGTTTTTGATTTTCCGGTTTTGCGATTTTTTCGTTTCGAACTTCCATACACTTCGCTACCAAGCTAGTTTAAGTTTATTTAGGCTCTGATACCACTGTAAGTCCACGTTGCGACCCCCGGTTCTTACGGGTAGGCGGAAACGGTATAAAAATCAAATTTTTAGCGCAAGGGGCAACATGGACTAACATAAGTCGGGATCTTTTCTAAACTAAACTAGCAAACATGCATAGGAGAGTTAACTACTCGGCAAAGTGGTTATACCTAACTTGAACTCGTTCTTCTTGAAACCTAGTAGAGGTTGATGGTTCTCTTCTCATCGCCTTCTTCCGTCGAAGATGGATCCACCTGAGGGTTCAACCTTCGGGCTCTTCCTCGAACTTGGAGTGAACTAGGATCTCCGGCTTGCTAAACCTTGAACCCTAGATAGAGGTTTTTAACTGAAATGATGGAGGGCTATGAATGGTTTTGGCGAAACCGTGAACGTAGTGAACTTGATATAATCGATGGAACGAGATAGCTTTTAAAAGGAGTGGCTCAAGCTCCGATTTAAAAGTTAGTTTTGAAAAGAACCGAGTGGTTTTTCGAAAGTGTTCCAACGACTTTAGCTTGGTTTATTATCTTGCATTAGTTCTTTTAATGCGTGATATTCTTGCATTAGTTCTTTTAATGCGTCCCATCATTTAATCCTACCATTGCAGAAAACAACCAAAATATGACGTACGCTTATGCCATTCGCATTCGCCACGGGGCCCCGTCATCACCCGTTAGGTTACTTAACTAACGACAGAGCGGAGGCTGGTCTAGCGCGGCTGTAAAACATAAGCAACGCCTAAATAGTTATAAATATAGCAATGATAGACATTACAGATCACAGATGAATACATTGGATATACTAGGAATCCGCAATCCGTTCGAGCCTGCAACGAAAAGCGGATTACACGGTCGCGGTGAATAGCCAATACCCCACCCAAGACCCCTACGGGTGCGGCAAACTACCCGCCAAGTACCCGGCAGTTTGTGCACCCCTCCATGGGTCTATCCTAGGAGCAAAAACAGTAAAAAGAATTATACAATGACGGCTACAACCCCGACCCGGTTGTGCGGCCAAACAAATAATAATATTACATCAATTTACATTTACAATGAATGAAAGAAAAACAAAAGCTCATCTCACATCCACCCCGGCTATTCACCCGCGACAGTCCAACACATTCATATACACATTCCAATATTAAACACAGATCACAGAGATGTATAACCCCGACTAATCGACTTATAGCGATTAGCCGACGTTCAATACATTCAAACATCACAGATATAACCAACATAGCCAAAGTGTAGCGAAGTTCGAAAAAAATACGGATTTATAGGACCCCAAAAGTAAATTTCTGTTCTAGAAAATCCGGGCACATATAACATATTTGAAAAATCCCAAAACCCTACCAGAAGAACACTGCACAAAACACGATCACATGAAGAGCCCAAACGGCCGCGGATCCGCGGCGACAAGAATAGCTGTGGCCGCGGATACGCGGAGGTTTGAAGGATTCATGGGATTGTTTTTGGTGGGTGTTCTCACAAAACCCTGAGACGATTTTAGGAGTATAAAGTTTTACATTTAGAGCACAAAAAAATTCAACAGAAACTTAGGGTTTTTGATTTTCCGGTTTTGCGATTTTTTCGTTTCGAACTTCCATACACTTCGCTACCAAGCTAGTTTAAGTTTATTTAGGCTCTGATACCACTGTAAGTCCACGTTGCGACCCCCGGTTCTTACGGGAAGGCGGAAACGGTATAAAAATCAAATTTTTAGCGCAAGGGGCAACATGGACTAACATAAGTCGGGATCTTTTCTAAACTAAACTAGCAAACATGCATAGGAGAGTTAACTACTCGGCAAAGTGGTTATACCTAACTTGAACTCGTTCTTCTTGAAACCTAGTAGAGGTTGATGGTTCTCTTCTCATCGCCTTCTTCCGTCGAAGATGGATCCACCTGAGGGTTCAACCTTCGGGCTCTTCCTCGAACTTGGAGTGAACTAGGATCTCCGGCTTGCTAAACCTTGAACCCTAGAGAGAGTAGAGTGTATCTATGGGGTGTTTTCTTTTCGAGGAGAGGGATTCTCAACACATGAGAAGGATTCTCCTTGAGCTTGAGGAAGAAGAAGATGAAGTGAGGAGAGAGAAGCCAAATGATAGAATGAGCTCTTTTTCTTTTGCAACCATAACATAAAGCAAAAAAATTATCAAATTAATAATAATAATGAAAATGAAAAGGTTGATGGAAAGTTTAGAAATGACCATTATCATTTCAAACATTAAATGAATTTGCTAGAATCAAAGAGCATCTTTCTTTTGTAATGATGATGGTCAAAACTTCAACCATGGTCAACAAGTCAACCATGGTCAACAAGTCAACAAAAAAAAAACCAACCATGACACAATTTCATTTTATTAATATTATTAATTGATATAACATAAATCCATTAGGGTTTGGAAAAAGACAACTGTCAACTGTGCATATGCACCCGTTCCGAAACCCTAATGAAAGTCCTCTTCCTCCTCCTCAAATAACTGTGCATACACACCTGCATTCTTGTTCCGGGAAACATGAATACTGAGAGGTAAAAGCAACCCCAAAACATATACCAGTATCTGACTCAAACCAGAGCCAGCCAGTAATATCCGTCCGGACTCCAAACGTGCACAAGTGCGCGGATGAGAATGAACCCTGTCGCAAAACCATGCGACCTCTACTCTATTTTGCCCAGAGGAGAATACCCTCTGTGTGGGACTCTAAAGACTCGACACTACGCTGGCAGTGGGTTTAACCACAGACCGCAAGCGGCACTAGCTGTGCGTGACGGTCCCCAGGTAGATGCCGACAAGAAGGCTGACGAGGTGAACCTCATCTGAACTTCTACTGAATCTGAATGTGACAGTCTCCGTACAGTCCGGTCTGTTCGTCTAATACATCGCATGTCGGGCCTAGGGGGCGGTAAAACGTCAGTCCCCTAATAGCGGTACAAGTCGTGTCGGAGTGAAGCCCAAAACACCCTGAGATAACACTGGAAGCCTACCAGTATATGTAACGTTTTGAAAATCGTTTCGGTGGAATTTCGAAAAAACGGTAAAATAAGGGGGTTTTCTGTAAAAAGTCAAAATACAAATATCTTATTATAAAAATTAAATATACATATTCTAGCTATGTAATTGCTAGTATTTGGTGTTTATTGAGCCACTGGTGAAATTTCAAATTTTCTGAAAAAAATATTATTTTATTATTATTTAAGCCGTCACTAATACATTTAATTAGGGAAAATTACAAATTGGAATGAGTTAAAACAAATTTTGTGCATCATAAAACATTAAATAAAATTTTATCATGTGGTTTTTGAAATGAAATCGTTTGCCAAAACGGTTTAGAAAATATCGAAGAAAAAGGCTTTTTTCGGTGAAATTAGTGTAATGGAAGTGGGTTACTACACTTATCTCTTTTTCTCACCCAAACAAAATCCACACCCACTCCCCCAACATGCTTTGGCCGGCCCCCTTGATCAACCCAACAATCTTGGGCCTCCCATTTCACACATTCAAGCAAAGAAAAGAAAAGGAAATGAAGGAAATAGATAAATGAGTATGGACTTTTGTCTTTTGTGTTGACTTGAACCTTCCCCACTTGACTTTTCCCCACCTCACACACCCCCCACACTCCCTCACCTGCACTTGGCCGAGCCCCCCCTCTTCTTCAGCCCACCTCATTCTTCTTCTCTTTTCTCTTCAAAATTTCCATCAAAAATGCCTCAAAAATTCCACAAAATCAAAATCGAATCCCTACCCATTTATACATGACCATTCTAGTATGGATCTTGATGAAGGGAAGCATGTTTGGGAGTCTATATTCTTGTTAGATCTCAAGATAATTGTGGGGTAAATTCTTAACCTTATAGCAAGATTGTTGTTTAATTATGATATGCTATTGTATTCAAGTGTTAAAATGGTTGAATTGCTAGCTATAAATCTTCAAGTTAGGGTTTGGAAATTCTAGAATTGGGTTTTAAAATCAAGTTAGGGTTTTGTGAAATTGGTCTATGGTGGTGTGATGTTTTTGGGGTCTTTTGACATGTTAAAACAAGATTAGTAGCTAGTCGTTAATGGTTAGTTTAAAAAAAATTGTGTTAATTATGCTAATTTGTAAACTAGGTTTCTAAAATAGTTATGTTCTTATGAAATAAAATTCAAATTAAGGTTTCATGTCATTATAAATATTATATTGAGTGGTTTAATACTTTAGTTCATGAAAAACCAAGCTTAATTGATGAATTGTGAATTTTGCTTTAAAATGTGTTAAAAATTGATATTTTTGCAAACTAGGATTTTGGAAATTATGCAAATTTATGAGATTAAATTAGGGAAATGGTTTTTATGACTTATTTAAGATATTTAGTGAATATTGTGGCCGCTAGATTCGTTTATACATCGAGTTTTGTACTAAAACGGGTAATTTTGCTTGCTAGTTTTTCGGAAAAACGGCTTTTAAAGTGAATTTGGGGGTTTTTGTGAGTTTTAACCTATTTTATATTAAAATTTGTGTTCGTGAATGTGCAAATGAGTGTATTTGGGTTTTTCTCGATGGTCTGGCGTTTGTACGCCGACGTTGAGGGTTTTTGGGTCGATTTGTGAAAGCAACCATAGGTTTTGATCTATGTGGGATTCGTGCGTCGTTTTGATCATGGGTCGGATTTTAATGAGATATGGTGCGTTATGATATGTAGGTACCCCCATGTGGACTTCGAGACGACAGGCAAGCGCGTGGCAACGTCGGCACCGGCTAGCGAGGACCAGGTGAGTAGATTTATATCTACGGGGAGAAGTCGGGTGGATGGCGTATAGCACCCCCGCAGTCCGTAATTAGTACTATGTAGTATATTTTTTATGTGTGATAGTTAGTGTGTTATGGTTAGTTAGGGGTAGAAATAACTAGCGTAGTTCCTAGTTGCGAACCATAGGATAGATTTGCACCCACACGCATACACTTGTGTGTTTCTTATACTTGCACGGTGTTTGATGATATGGGATGACTTTGGAGTTGAGTCGATGATGTGGGCTTTGTGCCGCGAGATCGGTGATTTGATATGAATCGTATTTGGGATACGAAATGTGATTCTTGCAGGTTCGGGATGTGTGTTCACCCCCGCATTCATACTTTGAAGATGATATCAGTTGTACTAGACTTAGATCAGTACCCCAGATTATATGATATGATAAGTGATATCTGAAATGTGATGAGATAGTGTGATATTGAACCGTATCCAGCTTTTGGGATGCCGTACGACGATTTACCGTACGAGCCTATATTGATGATAGATCCGCGCTCATGACTCGAGGATGTCAGATGATATACTGTATCGTACGCGATACTATTGAGGCGGGATCACCGACTTATATATATTTATATATCGACTCAGATGTTAGGCGGTTTCCTTACCTGTAGTTCAGCTTGTTAGTTCGGCCGTATAGTTTAGTGTAGTTGTTAGAGTAGATTAGACTTCTTACCTATTTCAAAAACTAACGAATCGTGGGCATTTTTAAAGACAGCTCAAGGGAATCTACGGACATTTCAAAAACGACGTATCTTTTCATAAAAACACCGTAGCCCTATTTTCAAAACCCCATGATTCGTGTTATTTCAAAAGGCACCATTCGTAGGACTTATATTAGATTAATGCAGATTAGTTTTGGTTACGTCTAGTTTCAGCTCCCACTTTTTTTGTGGTTCGCTTTGCATCGCATTCTTATATTATGTTTCATACTCCATTTTAATATCATGCTGATAGGACACCAGCACCATTATCGATGATGCGTATGTACCACGTACACTTACTTGCCGGCTCACACACATCTTCATCGGTAATTGCCATGTCACGTACACCTTAGAAAATATATTATTGCTTGACTTAGCCTATTGGCGAATAGTTTAGACATTGTAGTTATTACCTGCTACTTTATGCATACTGTTATTCATTGTTATGCCGCATTCATGGATTTTCATGCATATATTCACTATTTTGCATGCTATTGAGGTTTGGATTTGGATTTCTATGAGATTTTCTGGATTTGGAGGAAAACCGCAAAAACACAAATAAACATATTCTCTCTTTTAAAATAAAAAGTGCGGTTTTCCCATGATGTATGAGTCGTCCACCATGAGTTTGCTGATGGATTTGGAAACCCGATTCGAGGAGACGGATGAACCGTTTCGGGTACATGGTGGACCCGGTGCGGTACCCCGGGGCAAGAGGAATGTGGTGATGACGTTGAGCCTGGCAGGGGAGTACTACCTACCGGTGATTTTACCCGACGCGTCGGATATCCGGAGGATACCGTCGTAGTCTTGAGATTTATGGTAGGGGCCGGTCTGGACTGACGGTGCCCTAGATATTGAGATTGAGACATTGATATTTCGAGACAGTGAGATTTATGTTTTGTGTCGATGCTAGACACTGTTGATGCTGATTTCATTTATGATACCTCAGTTTAAAAATACGAAGGAAATCTCACTAATTTATGAAAACAGTTTCTTCATTTACATGTATTCTGTTTCATGCATTCATACCTCATTCATAGGATATATTGCTACTTAAGGCACTGACACGGGCACATGAGTTTACACTCGGGTTAGATATTTACCCTAGCCTTATTATAGGCTGCATGTTATATACTTATTTTTAGGATATATTATGATCATTGACCTAGGATTGCGTTATTTATGCGATTTCTGTGCGTAGATGTTTTTCTATTCACGAGTTGGCAACTCACCCCCGTTGTGCCCAGTTTCTTGCAGATTTGCCGTACAGGTTTCTTTACGGCTTGCGGGCTCAGTTTCATTCGGGTGATTTGCTAGTAGGTGGGTTTACTGGTATCATACCCCCATTATATATCTTGTATATCATTATTCTGTTGTATCTAGAAGTTCCATCAACCAAACATGTATTTATTGAGATAGAGACCAGTGTTGGTTATTCTTTCGACCTTAGAGTCGCTCGTTATATTTCTGGTGGTTTTGAGTTTCCTTTTGAGTTTTGATCCTCGCCGTTGGCGTTGTATATTTTATTGTTTGTGTGGTTGTGACCGTCGATTGACGAAGAGCTAGCTCCCGCTTGGGGATGCCTTTTTCTTGATTTCGTATACTATTCATGTTGTATCCCGTTTGGGGGCCAGTATTTACAAAGGAGACTCTGCCGAAATTTTCAGTAAATTTTCGATGTTTTAAAAACCGCATAATTCGGCTTATGCTATTGAAATTACTTGCTTTAAGTTGGTTTTTCCTACTCTCTACTACTCTTCTTGGTTTGGATTTCTGGGTTGTCGGTTTACTTAGATTACGTACGCCTCGAGACGTTCGTAGTTTAAGTGCCGGTCATGTTCCGTATTTTCGGGTCGTGACAAAGTTGGTATCAGAGCGTTAGGTTTTACCTTCGGAGCGTAGGATGACCCTTGGTTGATGGAATAGGTGACTAAAGTAGAGTGACGTACCGTTGATATGATCCGCGGCATATTTACGACACGCCACTCCACTTATGAAGCCTTAGGATGTACATTTCCTTGTTCAGTATTATATTCCTTCCTGATCTAGCCTCATCGGTACCAGTTTGGTTTTGCTGCTACGGTTACGGCAGGGTGAGCTACGGCTAGAGTTGTGGTCAGCATGAGCTCGTTATGAACGAGGACTGACCATGGCGTGATTCCGGCGACACACGATTGCATAGATGTGTCTTTTTACTGTGTTTCCGCGCCATGAGCGTTTGGCGGATCGCCTTTATGAGACTTCTCGGACGTGCCGATCAGTATCAAAGGATTGAGCCAATGATAGAGGCCAGCCAGATCTTGATGACCGTTGGTGTGTTGCTTATTCATGACGATCGAGGCACGGTTCAGCATGCAGACGAGCGAGCCAGTTATTGCTGCGAACGACGAGATATTGCCCCAGATGCTGGAATTCGTGCAGGACGAGTTGTACTAAGACATGATAGAAGGTTGCTAGTTATCGAGGATGAATGACTAGGACATGTGGATCGTTCGCCTACCCCGATGCGAGGTCATCAGATAGATTGATTCCAGCTAGAGACGACTTCGCGCGGAGACGTTGGGAGTCGACAGAGACGATCGAATGTCAGAAACCTATTATTCCAAGTTTGAAGTAGTCGGAAAGACATGCAGGCAATTCTATGGTCCCTCTGGAAGAATGAAACCCTAACTTGACTTAATGACCGTGTGAAAGCCTTTGAACCTTCGGGTTTGCGGCAGTTCTGCGGCGCCATTAGTGAGGCTTGGGTTTGCCCTTCTACGGCTGGACCACCGATGCTGTGATATGTACTCGATACTATTAAACTGTGCACAAGATGTTGAGCTCTTGGAGGATTATGAGGTTTTGACGACTCGATCAGATGGCTCGACTTAATTCAGATGGTAGGTGGTGAGATGCATTTCTTGGGAGACTCCAGATATGAGGATAGCCGTTGGAGCTTAGTCCATGCAGCCGCGACGAGACGAGTCCAAGGCAGACGACATTAGAGAAAAGTGGAATAAGAGGTTCGCACCAGATCTAGATGAGATGACGTTCCACTCCGCCGACATCAGAGAGGCGATGCGCATGCCGAGGCATGGTACTTGGACTTACCTTCCAGAAGGAGTCGCGATGAGTATGCAGTCATTCCAGAGCAAGATGCAGATATAGGAAAGGACAATGACTTCCGGACAGTTGGCAGAGGCGAGACATGGAAGAGACCGTGAGCAGGATTCCTTCCAGGACACTGCTGCAATGATACTTGCACCCAGGATCAGATGTGTCACGTATATTCAGAGAGCCAGAGGCCGATGCCAGTGATATGCTGTCTTATGAGTGGTCGTAATGATTGACCGAGAAATGACCAGAGAAGTGCCAGAATGGGATCATCCCCGTTAGCACACCTGACCGGGCCGATGAGCCGATGGACCGAAAGATTGGTAATTCACAGTGAAGACCTTGACCCAGGAGTGGTCATGGTTGCGCACACCAGCAGGACAGAGTTCATGATCATCGGCGAGACGTCCCACTAGTGACCGCGACAGGTTGCCGAGATTCTTAGAGGATGCGCTTGAGCAGTACTATTCCGCCATACTTGATTTTGGGTATTTTGGGCGATCTATTCGCAGGATTGATTTTGATGATTGAGTTTCATGATATTTGTTTTCATGGACCATGGTTGCACCTACTGAGTATTTACGATTTTGCACAGTGTTGCACTTGATATCATTTTCGTGCTTCAGTTTCATATGTTTGTGATTTTACGATTTTAAACAGTTGAGTTGGTTTTGTGCGTATGCATGCACACGATTTGGTTCCTGCACTCTGTATAGTTGATATATGCTTGCAGTGCAGTGATACGCCTCTCGTTCACTTAGATGCACTGGACTTCGATTTCGATGGTGATACTCGATATTTGTTTTGTGCACCTTGTGCACCTGATTGATTTTGCGCACGTTCGGCGCTCGATATTGGATTTCATGATTTCGTGCATGATGGATGCACCTGATTTGGATTTTTAGCGCCTGTTGGGCGCCTGTTACGAGATGCGATTTGGTGCACACCAGATGCACTAATTCGAGATTTTTCGTGCATGTCAGATGCACCTGATTTTGCGGTCAGGCACACATGTTGCCTACGACAGATATTTCGTGCACACCCGATGCACTTAGATGTTGTTTCTGTGCGCACGTATGGCACATTCATGGATTTTGATTTCCGTGCGCACCATACGCACGTAGTATTCATGTGCATATTTTGGGATTGATTTCTTATAGAGTAGTACGTTTTTATGATATTGCTATGTGTTTTCGTACTGAGCAGGACTAGTCAGAGGACAGTACCTGAATATATTTTGCATGCATTGATAGTTATTGAAGGGATTTCCAAAAAGCGAGCTATAGCCTCAGTATTTACCTACGTGTCTGATATGACACGAAATGTTTAAAACAAGGAGACCCTTCTAAATTGTTTCCAAAACGGCGGAACGTACATTTCAAACAAAAGTATATATGTATATAGTTATTTTCTTATGGTAGACGTCCGCCACTGTGCAGTGTTATACGCGTGCACAGCGACTTAAAGAGATTTGGCATGCATTTCCTTCAGATACTTACAGATATAGATTCGATATTTACATTTATAGTTTTGAGTTATATCATATTGGTTTTGATTTGGATTTGGCATTGATGTCTTCTCCATGACTCCGATGATTGCGGGATGCTTGGAGGAGTTTTGATTTGAGCTATATACTCATTTTTCAAGCGCATGCGCTGCGCTACGATTTGTTTTATATATTTACAATTTCGGAGCCCCGACGACTTGATGGGTTTTCTTAGATGTTTTAGTATTTGGGGGAGTTTGAATTTAAATTCGGGGACCGAATTTCATTAAGGGGGGAAGATTGTAACGTTTTGAAAATCGTTTCGGTGGAATTTCGAAAAAACGGTAAAATAAGGGGGTTTTCTGTAAAAAGTCAAAATACAAATATCTTATTATAAAAATTAAATATACATATTCTAGCTATGTAATTGCTAGTATTTGGTGTTTATTGAGCCACTGGTGAAATTTCAAATTTTCTGAAAAAAATATTATTTTATTATTATTTAAGCCGTCACTAATACATTTAATTAGGGAAAATTACAAATTGGAATGAGTTAAAACAAATTTTGTGCATCATAAAACATTAAATAAAATTTTATCATGTGGTTTTTGAAATGAAATCGTTTGCCAAAACGGTTTAGAAAATATCGAAGAAAAAGGCTTTTTTCGGTGAAATTAGTGTAATGGAAGTGGGTTACTACACTTATCTCTTTTTCTCACCCAAACAAAATCCACACCCACTCCCCCAACATGCTTTGGCCGGCCCCCTTGATCAACCCAACAATCTTGGGCCTCCCATTTCACACATTCAAGCAAAGAAAAGAAAAGGAAATGAAGGAAATAGATAAATGAGTATGGACTTTTGTCTTTTGTGTTGACTTGAACCTTCCCCACTTGACTTTTCCCCACCTCACACACCCCCCACACTCCCTCACCTGCACTTGGCCGAGCCCCCCCTCTTCTTCAGCCCACCTCATTCTTCTTCTCTTTTCTCTTCAAAATTTCCATCAAAAATGCCTCAAAAATTCCACAAAATCAAAATCGAATCCCTACCCATTTATACATGACCATTCTAGTATGGATCTTGATGAAGGGAAGCATGTTTGGGAGTCTATATTCTTGTTAGATCTCAAGATAATTGTGGGGTAAATTCTTAACCTTATAGCAAGATTGTTGTTTAATTATGATATGCTATTGTATTCAAGTGTTAAAATGGTTGAATTGCTAGCTATAAATCTTCAAGTTAGGGTTTGGAAATTCTAGAATTGGGTTTTAAAATCAAGTTAGGGTTTTGTGAAATTGGTCTATGGTGGTGTGATGTTTTTGGGGTCTTTTGACATGTTAAAACAAGATTAGTAGCTAGTCGTTAATGGTTAGTTTAAAAAAAATTGTGTTAATTATGCTAATTTGTAAACTAGGTTTCTAAAATAGTTATGTTCTTATGAAATAAAATTCAAATTAAGGTTTCATGTCATTATAAATATTATATTGAGTGGTTTAATACTTTAGTTCATGAAAAACCAAGCTTAATTGATGAATTGTGAATTTTGCTTTAAAATGTGTTAAAAATTGATATTTTTGCAAACTAGGATTTTGGAAATTATGCAAATTTATGAGATTAAATTAGGGAAATGGTTTTTATGACTTATTTAAGATATTTAGTGAATATTGTGGCCGCTAGATTCGTTTATACATCGAGTTTTGTACTAAAACGGGTAATTTTGCTTGCTAGTTTTTCGGAAAAACGGCTTTTAAAGTGAATTTGGGGGTTTTTGTGAGTTTTAACCTATTTTATATTAAAATTTGTGTTCGTGAATGTGCAAATGAGTGTATTTGGGTTTTTCTCGATGGTCTGGCGTTTGTACGCCGACGTTGAGGGTTTTTGGGTCGATTTGTGAAAGCAACCATAGGTTTTGATCTATGTGGGATTCGTGCGTCGTTTTGATCATGGGTCGGATTTTAATGAGATATGGTGCGTTATGATATGTAGGTACCCCCATGTGGACTTCGAGACGACAGGCAAGCGCGTGGCAACGTCGGCACCGGCTAGCGAGGACCAGGTGAGTAGATTTATATCTACGGGGAGAAGTCGGGTGGATGGCGTATAGCACCCCCGCAGTCCGTAATTAGTACTATGTAGTATATTTTTTATGTGTGATAGTTAGTGTGTTATGGTTAGTTAGGGGTAGAAATAACTAGCGTAGTTCCTAGTTGCGAACCATAGGATAGATTTGCACCCACACGCATACACTTGTGTGTTTCTTATACTTGCACGGTGTTTGATGATATGGGATGACTTTGGAGTTGAGTCGATGATGTGGGCTTTGTGCCGCGAGATCGGTGATTTGATATGAATCGTATTTGGGATACGAAATGTGATTCTTGCAGGTTCGGGATGTGTGTTCACCCCCGCATTCATACTTTGAAGATGATATCAGTTGTACTAGACTTAGATCAGTACCCCAGATTATATGATATGATAAGTGATATCTGAAATGTGATGAGATAGTGTGATATTGAACCGTATCCAGCTTTTGGGATGCCGTACGACGATTTACCGTACGAGCCTATATTGATGATAGATCCGCGCTCATGACTCGAGGATGTCAGATGATATACTGTATCGTACGCGATACTATTGAGGCGGGATCACCGACTTATATATATTTATATATCGACTCAGATGTTAGGCGGTTTCCTTACCTGTAGTTCAGCTTGTTAGTTCGGCCGTATAGTTTAGTGTAGTTGTTAGAGTAGATTAGACTTCTTACCTATTTCAAAAACTAACGAATCGTGGGCATTTTTAAAGACAGCTCAAGGGAATCTACGGACATTTCAAAAACGACGTATCTTTTCATAAAAACACCGTAGCCCTATTTTCAAAACCCCATGATTCGTGTTATTTCAAAAGGCACCATTCGTAGGACTTATATTAGATTAATGCAGATTAGTTTTGGTTACGTCTAGTTTCAGCTCCCACTTTTTTTGTGGTTCGCTTTGCATCGCATTCTTATATTATGTTTCATACTCCATTTTAATATCATGCTGATAGGACACCAGCACCATTATCGATGATGCGTATGTACCACGTACACTTACTTGCCGGCTCACACACATCTTCATCGGTAATTGCCATGTCACGTACACCTTAGAAAATATATTATTGCTTGACTTAGCCTATTGGCGAATAGTTTAGACATTGTAGTTATTACCTGCTACTTTATGCATACTGTTATTCATTGTTATGCCGCATTCATGGATTTTCATGCATATATTCACTATTTTGCATGCTATTGAGGTTTGGATTTGGATTTCTATGAGATTTTCTGGATTTGGAGGAAAACCGCAAAAACACAAATAAACATATTCTCTCTTTTAAAATAAAAAGTGCGGTTTTCCCATGATGTATGAGTCGTCCACCATGAGTTTGCTGATGGATTTGGAAACCCGATTCGAGGAGACGGATGAACCGTTTCGGGTACATGGTGGACCCGGTGCGGTACCCCGGGGCAAGAGGAATGTGGTGATGACGTTGAGCCTGGCAGGGGAGTACTACCTACCGGTGATTTTACCCGACGCGTCGGATATCCGGAGGATACCGTCGTAGTCTTGAGATTTATGGTAGGGGCCGGTCTGGACTGACGGTGCCCTAGATATTGAGATTGAGACATTGATATTTCGAGACAGTGAGATTTATGTTTTGTGTCGATGCTAGACACTGTTGATGCTGATTTCATTTATGATACCTCAGTTTAAAAATACGAAGGAAATCTCACTAATTTATGAAAACAGTTTCTTCATTTACATGTATTCTGTTTCATGCATTCATACCTCATTCATAGGATATATTGCTACTTAAGGCACTGACACGGGCACATGAGTTTACACTCGGGTTAGATATTTACCCTAGCCTTATTATAGGCTGCATGTTATATACTTATTTTTAGGATATATTATGATCATTGACCTAGGATTGCGTTATTTATGCGATTTCTGTGCGTAGATGTTTTTCTATTCACGAGTTGGCAACTCACCCCCGTTGTGCCCAGTTTCTTGCAGATTTGCCGTACAGGTTTCTTTACGGCTTGCGGGCTCAGTTTCATTCGGGTGATTTGCTAGTAGGTGGGTTTACTGGTATCATACCCCCATTATATATCTTGTATATCATTATTCTGTTGTATCTAGAAGTTCCATCAACCAAACATGTATTTATTGAGATAGAGACCAGTGTTGGTTATTCTTTCGACCTTAGAGTCGCTCGTTATATTTCTGGTGGTTTTGAGTTTCCTTTTGAGTTTTGATCCTCGCCGTTGGCGTTGTATATTTTATTGTTTGTGTGGTTGTGACCGTCGATTGACGAAGAGCTAGCTCCCGCTTGGGGATGCCTTTTTCTTGATTTCGTATACTATTCATGTTGTATCCCGTTTGGGGGCCAGTATTTACAAAGGAGACTCTGCCGAAATTTTCAGTAAATTTTCGATGTTTTAAAAACCGCATAATTCGGCTTATGCTATTGAAATTACTTGCTTTAAGTTGGTTTTTCCTACTCTCTACTACTCTTCTTGGTTTGGATTTCTGGGTTGTCGGTTTACTTAGATTACGTACGCCTCGAGACGTTCGTAGTTTAAGTGCCGGTCATGTTCCGTATTTTCGGGTCGTGACAGTATATCTCGCTTGCCCTGGCCAGGGACTACTCGTGTAATGGCTCTCCTAGACACAGCGCGATGTCAACCCCCAATACCGGGAGAGACGAATCCTGTCTAACCGTCACTGCCTCCAAGTGCTTCGGGACTGCACCCAACCACCACCTATTTGCACGACTCCTTTGAGCCGTGGTAGGGTATTGATCAAAGTGCAGTGGGAACACACTCGAGGCGAAGTGCCAGTGTCAAGTCAGCGGACTAAGCTGTACTCATGTCACCTGGGAACTGATAACTGATGATAGGTATAATACCAACCTGTCAGTTCCCGACGAGTCATGTCCAGTGTACTCGTAACCCAACGAGCACCCGTATACTATCCCCAGTACGACGTACTGATGGCTGTGGGACAGACCATCTCCCACACTGGGATGAGAAGCGCATACGCTAGTCTACTCCGGAGTATCGATGCCCTGTCTCGATAGTCCAGCGACTAGGGACCTGTATAAGGATGTGCTTATAGATTACCCAGCCCCCACTAGTGTGACTGCCATCACAACGCTGGTAATCAAGCAAAGATCCTAAGCGCTCCACTAATGCGTATAGGTGATATACTAATATAAACACATGTACACATTGTAGTAGAAAGCAACCAAGTAGCATACTACTATATTGAGCAAGATTGTTTATACAAGAATATCCCAAGCTTCCATTAAGTAATATACAAACTAGTATGATACAGTAATGGCCTCTAGGGCATATACACTAACACGGGCTTTAGGTGATATCTCCTAGTGGTCTCATAACACTTATGGTATTGTTAGTTTTTCTAGTAGTTACACCTATTGGTTCCAGATTCATATACAGCAGGCTAAATATCACAAGATACATTGTTTTTCTATACGACACACTAAAACAGCGATTAAACAGAATTGCATATACAAAGAAGGAAGGAGATATACCTATAGAGTGGTAGTACAAGGAAATCCTGCTCTAGAAGTGTGTATGGAAGCATCAAGGTCTTGTAGAGGTTCTAGCTTGATGATGAAGGGTTTACGATTTCTTCATTTGGATTTATGAACACTTAGGAATATTCTTGGTTTGGGGCTGAAGAAGTGTGTTGTTTCAGTTGGAGAAAGAAGAAAGAATTTGTGCAATTGGGGTAAGGATGTATGTAGAGAAAGCATGAGGTGGAGGTTGAGAGGTGGAGGTGTCAAGTGAGAAGGTAGAGGTCTAAAGTGGAGAAGTAGGAGGTGGGGGGAGTTGAGCATGGTTGAGGGTAAGGTGTTATGAGGGTTTAACCTAGGATACCATATACTAGCCATTAACAAAAGAACTAAAATAAAAGAAACTCTTTTATGAAAAAGAAAATCTGCATCCATGTTTAAAAAATGAAATACTTATTGTCATGACCCAAGTTTGGATGTGACCAGCACTTAGATTATATTATATCTAAAAATATGCACACAGTCCGAGTAAGCCGAAAACCAAGATCAAAATCCTTTTTGCGGAATTCTTTATATTAAAAATTTAGTTTTTAAGTAAAAATCACATGTTATGATGTTAAAATATTAAACTAGTATAAGATGTTAAGTTTGGTTGCATCCCTAGTTGGGATCAACAATATCAAAAGCGGAAAATAAAATCTCAGTATATAGGACATCAACACGAATCTCAGATATAAAGAAAAGAAACCACAATTTATAGAACTAAACGATCTCAACTGTCAATAATATACATATCAACTCTTACTCTAAGCCAGATACAAGTCTGATGGAGATTTTCTAGATATAAAATACAATACCAAAAGAGAAGGTTACTGCATATGTAACCTACCTATCAAAAGATGTGATAAAGCTGCTGAAAGGTTCCTAGGCACTCTAGTGGGGTCTCACAAGTGATCAAACATGCCAATTTCTAAAAATTACGGTGCCGAGAAACCTTAGAACGGATCGTTAGCTAGAAATATATAGGCGAAGCAAGCATATAAACGGAAATATAGCTAAAGGGAAGGGGCTACAACCTTTGTAAATCCGGTCCACCACCTCCTAGGCTCCGTGATGAAGTCCCCTCGCTGTCCAAATCGTATCTTGGGCTCTAGCGTCGGCTTCATCGGAGGAAAAACGGGCTAGGTCATCGACGACGTGCCGAAGATGATCTACGTTGAGGCATCACTAGATCAAGCTCCACCTTCACCAAGCCATGAAAACTTGTGAAGGAAACACCCTATACTACTTGGCAAGAGGTAGAGGATGAAGAAATAGGAAGTGGGTAGACTTTAGTTTTGGATTTCTCACTAGTTTTCATCACTTGCCATTGGAGTTGCAAGCTTTCTTCATGGAAGAAGAAGATGAAGAAGAAGAAGAAGATATGATAAGTTTTATGTAAAATGATAAATAAATCAATACTTATCATTTACTAGCCCTTGGTTAGTTGTAGAGAATGGACCATGGTTAACATGAATGGTTAGGGTTAAGGATGAGACAAGAATGGTGACTTGGTCAAAGTTTCAAGAAACTTCAACTAAAAACAAAACTAGCAACCATTCCATTTTCATATCATTTCCCTTTTCCAAAATAAACAAAAAGAATAAATAAATGAATAAGTAATTAAAAAGAAAACCCTAATCATAAACTTAACCATGGTCTAATTCTTTACACTAACCCTAGCTTGCATGTATCATCAAACAAGATACATTCATGAGCACAAAATATATCACATATACAATGTGCACAAACCAAGTGAGTAAATCCATTTAAAGTGAACCAATACTTGTTAATGCAAAGTAATATATCAAATATGTAATTATGCATTAAATCATTAAATCAACACTTGATTCAATGATCCGGTTATATCGCATACAACCGGCTAGTATCCAATGTATCGGCTTATCGAATCAATCCTTGATTCGATAACTAGGTTATATCGCATACAACCATTCGACACATTCATCGCAAGAATGAAATACGGTATCACATACACGCATTATTCTCGGTCCCGCACATATCTCATATGCGCTCCTATTTCGTTTCGCTTGAGCCAGGAAACCTCTGTGTAGGACTCTAAAGACTCGTCAATACGCCGGCAGCGGATGATGATCATATCAAACATCCACAAGCCGCAAGCGGTCTGCTAAACGTAACGGCCACCCGGGTATTGAGCGATCAGAAGATCGACGAGCAAGCCCGCTCATACTCCTGTGAATCCAACCAGTAACACTTACCGTACAGTCCGGTCTGTTCGTCTGATATGTCGTATATCTCGCCTAGAGGTGGTAAACGTCAGACCACAGTAGCTTGATAAGTCATGCCGACGTGAGGTCCATAACATTCGTGAAACTACTGATAACTCTTACCAGTATATCACTGCAACCCTGGCCAGGGATTTCCTGTTATGGCCAGTCGAGCATAGCGCAACATCAACCCCCAATACCGGGAGAGACGAATCCCCTCCTATCGCTCATTGCCTCCATGTGAATCGGGACTGTACCCAAAAACCACCTGTTTGTACAACTCAGTAGAGCCGTGGTAGGGTGGAAATCAAAGCACAGTGGGAGACACACAAGACTCTATGACGATCTCGGGTCAACAGACTAAGTTGTACCAGTGTCACCAGAGAACTGCCATCTGACGTGAGGTATAATACCATCTGGGAGTTCTCGGTGAGTCCGTTCAGTGTACCCAGTCTCCACTGAGCACCCGCATACCATCTCCGATGTCAAACACCAATGGATATGGGATCATCCATCGCCCATCACATGGGTCGAGAAGATATACGCTAGTCTACTCTGGAATTTCGATGCCCCGTCTCGATATTCCCTCGACTAGGAACAATGAAGGATGTACTCATTGACTACCCAGGCCCCACTAGTATGATCTTCATCATAGTCCTGGAAGTCGAGTACACATCCTAAGGGCTTTATCAACATGTAATCAGAGAGAGACAGAAACTATACATGTTAAGATAAAGAGCAACCAGATAGCGTACTATCATGTCGAGCAAGAAAGTCCTACCTATATATGTCCCAGCATCCACTACAATATACATCCAATGTACACTAATGGCCTCTAGGGCATACATATAACTAACAATCTCCCACTTGCACTAGGGCCATCTGTAGCATTGGTTGCAGTATCTAATACTCAACCATCCCATATGAGTCTCTCTCTGGGATAAGGCCTTCGTGAGTGGATCCGCCGTGTTGTCCTCTGAGTCTACTCTCCTAACCTCGATCAACCTGGAGATCAACTATCTCCATGACCAGGTGATGCTGCCTCAGAATTTGTCTGGGTCACTGATGGGACCAGGGTTCCAGGGCCGAAGCCACACTTCCATTGTCATACAATGGCAGGAACCTAGTTCATCTTATGAACCAATATACACCCAAACTTCCTCTTTGGTAGTATCTTCAATAGCGATGTTACCAGCCTTTATCGTCTAGTTTGCCACGGTATCTAGCTTGGAACTCTTCCAACATACCGTCCCTCTACTGAGGGTAAAGACAATGCCCGTGACTGACATTCAGTCGTCTTTATCACCCTGGAACCCTTCCAGTGATTCTCCCTAGGATCGATTGATACCATCTCACTACATCTAGTGAGAATCCTAGCATCCAATTACATCTATCTCATAGATGAAAACTTAGGATTTAGGAGGTATCACTTTGATCCTATTTGGAGAATCCTTGTGATAATAGGAGATTGACCGATCGTAGTATAGGAAACTCTTTTCCTATCAAGAGTATGTTGTCTACGTACAATACGAAGATGACCACCTTACTCTCTACTACCCTTTTGCATATACAAGGTTCGTCTACCATTTTGATGAAGTCAAACACTTTGACTATCACATCAAAACAGACATTCCAACTCCGCGATGCCTGCTTTATTCTGTAAAGCAACTTGCACACGTTTCCGCTGCTCCCACTGTCTACGAGGCCCTCTGGCTGTGTACTTACAGACGTTCTCTTCTAAATCAGTATTTAGAAAAGCAGTCATGGCACCCAACCGCTATATATCCTAGTCATGGTATGTAGCCGTGGTAAGTAGGATCTGGATAGACTTAAGCATAGCTACTGGAAAAAGGTTTCGTCATTATCCACGCCTAGTTGATGACGAAAACCTTTAACAAGTCTAGCTTTGAAAGTCTCAACTTTTCCATCTACACCAAGTAATCTTCTCAAGATATACTTGCTCCTGATGGGGATTTAACCCTTCAGATATAGCAGCTAAAGTCCATACTTTGCTGGTGTACATGGATTCCATCTCAGATCGCTAAGCATCCAGCCATTCTTACAGAGTCCCTACTCTCGATGGCCTGCTCGAAACTAGTTGGGTCATCATCTTATGATGCATTCCTCGCTCCCACTGTCATCGAGAAACCGAGGTATCTCTCAGGCGGATGAGGAACCCTACTAGATCGGCGGAGAGGCTGAGGTTCGTCGGGAACTATAGAATCCTTTGGTTCTGTCAAATCATCAACTGCAGTTTTGTATAGCTGGAACCTTTCCAGTTCTACAGAACTGATCCTGCCTCGATCTTGTCCGGATTTTGCTTTAAACATAGGCCGGACTACCCCAAATCTTAACTAGCTTAAGACATGGGCTCTTCCCATACCATATCTCATATGGAGTGGTAGGCACTGATTTGATTCAAACCTAATTCAATATGTATGCAGTTTCTCAAGTGCATAACACCCAAAAGGAAACAGGTAACTCAGTAATACTCATCATAGAGCACACGATATCTAATATTGTGTGATTGCTCCGCCCCGATACACCGTTGTGCTGTGGTGTATTCAGAGGAGTAACACTGAGAGAAAATCTCATTCTCCTTTAGAATAGTCCAGGAATTCTATACACAAGTATTCTCCTCCCTGATCTTATCATAGGACATAATACTTATACCCGTATTTTGGTTCTCTACTTCTAACTTATATTCTGTGAATATCTCAAAAGGTTCGGACTCATGTTTCAACAGGAAGATATGACTGAATCTTGAGAGATTATTAGAGAACGTAATGAAGTATAAAGAACCAGTCCTGGCATGTGTAGACAGGAGACCTTATATACATCATAATGTATCAGTCCAAAGAGTTTACTAACTCTTTCTCTGTTTCCAATAAACAGAGCTGGTGTCATTATATCTTTGTGACATGACTGGCAAGTTTCACAAGATGTAAATTCAAACTGATTTAAATATGCATCTAAAATGTAACTTCAGCCAGTCGGGTCGCATTGATGTGACCTAGTCTACAATGCCCCAAGAAGGATTCGTTCATTTCTGAACTCTTCCTCTTGTGTGTGTTCAGTATACAAGGAACTGTAGTTTGATTTAGAACGTCAATGCTTTTAGATAACGTGCCTGAACCGATCAACTTTTGATATAGGAAATGTTCAAAACATTATCCAACAATACAAAATTATATCCTTTTTTACTAATAAAGAGACTGATATGATTTTGTATATCAGGTTCGGTATCTAATAGCATTTGTTCAGAATCAATGTACTGGTAATACAGGGTGACAGTGACCAACAGACTTGGCTGCAACACATGCCCCGGTTTCTGTCTCATGAAACTTATCACCCGTTCTCAGTTTTTCTACCTTTTTGTAGCCCTATGTAACTGCTTACATATCTGGGATCCTGATCCGGTATCATATATCCAAGATACAGTGGATACCGAGAAACAGTTCTGTTTAACGAACACACCCGAAGGAGATGAATCATATGCACTTTCTTCGTTTGGGCGGCATAGGAATTCTGGTATTCCCCAATTTCCTGCTCTGTCTTATAACAATTATAAGTTGGAGCGGGACCAACGTTCCCCAGCTCAGTATAACAAGCGGGTTCGGTCAATACATCCATATTATTATCTTGATTAAGGCGTGATATGGTCGCTACCTGGAGAGAGAGAGAAGAAAACACTTAGCGTGCGCTCTTGCAAGATCAGATTGGTAATTTATTTTATCTAATCAAGATGGCTCCCACTGTTTTTATCAAATCTTCCTTCAAACCCTAAAAGAAAAGACTAGCCGGGATTAATTACACTCAACAAGTTCGCCAATCTTTCAGCCAGGCCAGTGTCGGTACTTTGAGGGAGGTTCCCCGTGCTTTCGCACGGACCTAATTACAGTAAACCTCGTTTTCCCAGAGGCGTAACCCCGTTGACACCTTTCTTGACACCTACTTGATCGGCTAATTCCAAAGTGCAAAACTCTCCCAGGAGTAACAATTACTCGCAGTGGGTATCGGGATCTAACTATCATATAGAAGGTATGCAATCTCATTGCAAATTTCAACACTTGAAACTCCCGATAAAGGTTTTTTACCCCTAGCACCTATGACCTTAACTATGGTCAACAAATCATAAGTACTAGTCAAGTTCTACCCGTCATTTCGTGATTAATTAGACCCACCCATATGACCCTTAACTAAGGTCAACAAAGTCACGCGACTGTCCTAACTAAACGCATCATATGCGGTGTAGGAAGACATCACATAGCTACCGTACACTGTGCCTTAACTAAAGTCACCAAACACAGCACGAATACTAAGTACTCTACTTCCTAAAATGACGGAGGGTTGCGAATGGTTTTTGTGAAAACCTTTAACGCTTTGAACTTGATCTCGTTGCGGAATCAAATGGTTTTTAAAGGGAATGTTTTCGAGGCTTTTCTAGTTTTGCTAAAGGGGTCACTCCCGGTGAAGGGATCGTCGGCCCTTTCCTCATAGAATGAGGTGCGGGATATATCATATATATCACTGTGCAAAGCGTAAACTATAGAAGCGATCAAAGATAAACCGAGGGTTGTAGCATCTGCCAGTTATTGCTAAAGGAGTCACTCCCGGTGAAGGGATCTCGGTCCTTTCCTCATCGAATAAGGTGCAGGATGTTCTATAATGAACACCGCGATGCAAAGCAAGAACTGTAGCTACCTGTTTTTATTTTGAAATTCGATTCCACAACATCAATTAGGTTTATTTTCTTTCATTAATCTTATTAATGAATATCCCATCATTTAAATTACCTAAACATCACAGATAAATATAACGTACACTTATGCCATCCGCATTCGCCTCGATGTCCCCTCGTGCACCGTTAGGTTAGGTAACGAACGGCAGAGCGGGGCAGGGCTAGCGCGGGTGTAAAACATAAGTAACGTCTATATAATATATCATATATACTATATACTACATCTATCTGAACAGAGCATAGAACATCGCATGATCACATCACAGATAACGCAGCAGATAGAATCATATGAAATATTGGATATTCTAGGACGTCCGTGTTTTCAATACGAGCCAGTATAAAACACGGATTCCACGGTCGTGATGAATAGCTAATCCCACACCCCTAGACTCCTACAAGAGCGGCAAGCAACCCTACCAATTCTAGGGTTAGGAGACCCGGACTCGACTCCTCGAGTTGGTCTCCCACTGGACCCCAGAACCCGGTTACTTGTGCTCCCCTCCTTGGGTCTATCCTAGTGCAGAAAAGTAAATAATATACATCAACGGTGACAACTTCCGCAACCTGGAAGTGTCCCAATAAAAGAATATTACATACAAGTTTTTACATGAATGAAAATGAAAAAACACTCATCTCACATAGAAAAACCCACGGCTATTCAAACACGAAGATCCAATATAACATATCCAGCAACACATAACATCACATGTCATCAACGTAAGTAAATATGTCCATCCCAATTGTCGTTGACATATAGCAACGAAACCGGCGATATCACATATTACACTTACGGTCACAGAAAAGAAAGTGTAAAACTACAATAGTTGGAATCCGCAACCACCTCAGACATCGCATGCCTGACCAAATGAATTACTTAGACATCGCATGCCTAATAATTATAAACCCCTCATTTCAGTCTCATTATCGAAAACACTTTTCAATATTAAGTCGGGCAATTCAACAGGATTCCCGACATTTTGATCGAATGCTCGTCGCAAAGTTTAGTAGGCGGCCGCACCCCCGACGCCGTCGACAAAGTGCACCAAGGCGGAACACCGCTGCCGCGAGCACCCGAACGGATGCTTTCGGCGACGGGGTTCTACTACAATCTCTTGGTCGGGGCTATGGAGTGAGGCCGTCTATTAAGTTTACCCGGCGAGTATCCGCGTACGCTACGTGATTGCGACGGACTTTTGATCACATCAAAATTCTGTGGCAACCGATCAAGTGAGACTAAAGTGCTATGTTTATAATATTCATTCCGTTATCTCATAACTAATTGTGAATTCCAATTATTGTATCCCATTCCGGATAAATAGAAAATGTCAAACTTTCCGATCGAACATTCGAACACCCAAGTTTTCCCGATACAGATCAACACATGAAACAAGTCTAAAAACATTCAGTTCGTGCCTCAGTACCAACGGTCCAGCCGTAGAAGGGTCAAGCCAACGCCTCACATGTGGCACGCCGTACTGCCCCAAACCCGAAGGTTCAAAGGGCAGTTCAAGACGGTCACATAATCGAGTTAAGGTTTGTTGTCTTCTAGAGGGTCCATCGCGTTACTTGCACTACTTAGAACGTCGTTAAACTACGGAAAAATCCAACAATTGGAAATTTCCCGGCAGGGGAAAAAGTGGGTATTTATATCCGGTCGAACTTTTTAACATATTCTAAAAATACCCGGGAAAGCACACCGACAAAAATTAGACAGTCTGATCGAATACACCGAGTCCCCAATACAACCCAGAAAATTCAACTTTTGAATAAATATTAAAAATTCCCAGGAAAACCAGAACAAAAAACTGAGAATTACTGTGAAAATTTAAATACACAAAACGATAACACTGCCGCGGAACCGCCGCACGAGCCATGCTCGTGCCGCGGATCCACGGCTCTTTGATGGAATTAGTCCATCGAAATTCACAGTAACTCTTAGATTATCCTGCTGATTTTTCTGCATATTTTTAATGTGGAAAAATCCCCGAAATTAAAAAATGTACAGAGAGCATATTTAGGGTTGGGTTTTCGGGTCGTTCGGACTTCAAATTCCGTCTGGACTTCGCCTAAGGCTCTAGCTAGGCTCTGATACCACTGAAGGGTTCCTAGGCACCCTAATGAGGTCTCACAAGGCATCAACCATGCCAATTTCAAATTTTAACGGTGCCGAGAAACCCTAGAACGGATCGTCGGCTAGATGTTTAGGCGAAAATGAAACCAGTTAACAACTTAACTAAAGTTTAAACGGAAATACAACCTTTGTTGATCCGGTCCACCACCTCCTAGGCTCCGTGATGAAGTCCCCTCGCTGTCCAAATCGTATCTTGGGCTCTAGCGTCGGCTTCATCGGAGGAAAAACGGGCTAGGTCATCGACGACGTGCCGAAGATGATATACGTCGAGGCATCACTAGAACAAGCTCCACCTTCACCAAGCCATGAAAACTTGTGAAGGAAACACCCTATACTACTTGGCAAGAGGTAGAGGATGAAGAAATAGGAAGTGGATAGACTTTAGTTTTGGATTTCTCACTAGTTTTCATCACTTGCCATTAGAGTAGCAAGCTTTCTTCATGGAAGAAAAAGATGAAGATATGATAAGTTTTATGTAAAATGATAAATAAATCAATACTTATCATTTACTAACCCTAGGTTAGTTGTATAGAATGGACCATGGTTAACATGAATGGTTAGGGTTAAGGATGAGACAAGAATGGTGACTTGGTCAAAGTTTCAAGAAACTTCAACTAAAAACAAAACTAGCAACCATTCCATTTTCATATCATTTCCCTTTTCCAAAATAAACAAAAAGAATAAATAAATGAATAAGTAATTAAAAAGAAAACCCTAATCATAAACTTAACCATGGTCTAATTCTTTACACTAACCCTAGCTTGCATGTATCATCAAACATGATACATTCATGTGCACAAAATATATCACATATACAATGTGCACAAACTAAGTGAGTAAATCCATTTAAAGTGAACCAATACTAGTTAATGCAAAGTAATATATCAAATATGTAATTATACATTAAATCATTAAATCAACACTTGATTCAATGATCCGGTTATATCGCATACAACCGGCTAGTATCCAATGTATCGGCATATCGAATCAATCCTTGATTCGATAACTAGGTTATATCGCATACAACCATTTGACACATTCATCGCGAGAATGAAATACGGTATCACATACACGCATTATTCTCGGTCCCGCACATATCTCATATGTGCTCCTATTACGTTTCGCTTGAGCCAGGAAACCTCTGTGTAGGACTCTAAAGACTCGTCAATACGCTGGCAGCGGATGATGATCATATCAAACATCCACAAGCCGCAAGCGGTCTGCTAAACGTAACGGCCACCCGGGTATTGAGCGATCAGAAGATCGACGAGCAAGCCCGCTCATACTCCTGTGAATCCAACCAGTAACACTTACCGTACAGTCCGGTCTGTTCGTCTGATATGTCGCATATCTCGCCTAGGGGTGGTAAACGTCAGACCCCAGTAGCTTGATAAGTCATGCCAACGTGAGGTCCATAACATTCGTGAAACTACTGATAACTCTTACCAGTATATCACTGCAACCCTGGCCAGGGATTTCCTGTTATGGCCAGTCGAGCATAGCGCAACATCAACCCCCAATACCGGGAGAGACGAATCCCCTCCTATCGCTCATTGTCTCCATGTGAATCGGGACTGTACCCAAAAACCACCTGTTTGCACAACTCAGTAGAGCCGTGGTAGGGTGGAAATCAAAGCACAGTGGGAGAAACACAAGACTCTATGACGATCTCGGATCAATAGACTAAGCTGTACCAGTGTCACCAGAGAACTGCCATCTGACGTGAGGTATAATACCATCTGGGAGTTCTCGGCGAGTCCGTTCAGTATACCCAGTCTCCACTGAGCACCCGCATACCATCTCCGATGTCAAACACCAATGGATATGGGATCATCCATCGCCCATCGCATGGGTCGAGAAGATATACGCTAGTCTACTCTGGAATATCGATGCCCCGTCTCGATATTTCATCGACTAGGAATAATGAAGGATGTACTCATTGACTACCCAGGCCCCACTAGTATGATCTTCATCATAGTCCTGGAAGTCGAGTACACATCCTAAGGGCTTTATCAAATGTAATCAGAGAGAGACAAAAAGTATACATGTTAAGATAAAGAGCAACCAGATAGCGTACTATCATGTCGAGCAAGAAAGTCCTACCTATATATGTCCCAGCATCCACTACAATATACATCCAATGTACAGTAATGGCCTCTAGGGCATACATATAACTAACAGCTGCAACGCAGATCTGCACCGCAACTAACCGTCCACTCGACCACTGCAAGGAACTGTGGCACAACGGGGGTGAGTTGCCAACTCAGTGAATATAACTAACATATAATGGTTAATAATGTAAATATGACGATCATACTAACAGAAATGTGAACAAGTATGACGTATGATTATATGTGGCAATCATGAATTTATACTACGAATCTCATAGTAAAAACTAAAATCTCATCATTTATCGCCAATAAAATTCGTTTCCCCGTGTCCATCATCGACACAAAACTTCCATTTTGCACTGGCAACATTACTCGAATGATCCTGAAATCAACAAAGTCCACTATGTATCCAACTGTATTCCCCACCGACTCAGTCTGGATAAAACTGTAAATCCATAACCGTATATTCACCGACTCGGTTCGGAATAATACTATAAATCCGTAACCGTATATCCACCGACTCGGTTCGGAATAAAACAAAATCATAAAAACATCTCAGGGTGTACATGTGACATCAATCATGAAAATCACTGGAATTATGTAATAGAATTCAAAACTCAAAACCATAAATCCTCAATAATACCATTACCTCTTACATCAACATATAATACTCAGATATTAAACATGATATTAATGAGCCAATTTACTACTATTATTGGGGTGTAAGATACGATATGAATCATTTTAACAATAAATTTGCTAATTGTAAAAGTGACATGTAATATCGACGAGGTGTGTGTAACATATAAGATGTGGACGTGGCATGACTCGTCGATACTTGTGTAGTGTTCTAGCAACTAAACAAGTATATGTGAATGATGAATGCATATTGTCAATTTGGCATAATAAAATAAAGCATTAAGTTAAATAAAACTACGGGCGTATCACGCCATCTTTACACAATTCCACGGTAGATGTTTAGTCTACTCACCGGAAAACGTCGAATCTTTTCAGGAATTGCCAATCCTTTCCTTTTCCTCGCTGCCTCCGTAAATCCCGTATTCGAATCTAATATCATAATTTAATTTATATAAGGAAACGGCTACTCCGACATGACGGAAATGAAAAACACCCGTTCCCACGTACTAGTTAAATTGTATACGACTATATCAAGCTATTAACCACTTAACCTTACTGGATTTTTAACTCAAATCTGTATCGCGACAGAAAACAGTTCGCGATATGCTTTAACCGTGTCGTATTTGATGTTTTTAGATATCCTTTCCGATATATGATTCCAGATTTTATCTGCAGTGAAACTACTTTACTTAAATAACACCAAAATGGCCAAAATGATACACTGAAATACACCCAACCAACCAAACTACCTAGCCACCTACAAAACCGGCGTCGCCGGAATTCCCATATTGGTCGCCGGCCCAAATCCGAGCCCTATTGTTCGTGATCCTATGGGTTGCTCTAGGTGTTACATACATCATTTTAGCACTGTTTTGTTAAATTTATTATCTTTCAAACAAAAGCAGATTTACACAGAGCCTGGTTTGGACAAAAATACTAAATTATAGGACATTGTTCATTTCAACTTAAACTAAGCTACAGAATTTAAATCTCCTACTGTGATTAAGAAATTACCCATAATAAGTTGTTGGAATAACCCCTCCAAGATGCTAAGCCCCTCCTAGCTTGATGGTGAAGAAAACCTAGAAAATAGCTTCTTTCATCTTCTTCTTGCTCTTGTTCTTTCTTTTTCTCTTTTAATTTTTGTTTTTCATTCAGAAAATTACAGAATTTAATTAAGTACTGATCTGGTTCAGGTTTATATATAGCAAATGAAAAGGATAAGGTGAAAGAGGAGGTGGGATCAAGCTAGAGGTAAGGGTTTCATGCAAGTAGGAGATGTGAGGTGAGTGTTGTGCATGCAAGCAAGAGGTGTTCATGCATTATCTTCATAATTTGTTTTAATTTGAATTTAAATTCTGAACTAATTGATTTTCCATCCCATTTTCATTTACACCCTTAACAATTTTCCATTTGCACAATAATCCCAAACTTTACCTAAAAACCCCTCACAACTTAGTTTATTATAAAACACACATTTTTTTAAAATGAATCTAAATTTGTCACTAAAACCCTTATAACTTATTTGTGTTGCATACTAAAATTTTAATTTAAATTGTTTTATATATAACTTATGAAAAATGACTTATTTGTTTTTAACAACTTTGTGATTTATCATATTATTATTAATTTAATTAATTTTATTCATTTCTAAATTTTCAGAATGCTACAATATTCCCCCCTTAAGAAAATTCGGTCCCCGAATTTAAAAATTAACTAGACATACCTTCAAAAAGATGTGGAAATTTCTTCCGCATCGCATCCTCGGTCTCCCAAGTAATCTCCTCGCGATTCTTTCCTTGCCAAAGAACCTTTACAGATGGAAGTACCCTCGATCGTAGTTTCTTTGCCTACCTGTCAAGAATAGCGACTGGCTGCACTGTGTAGGATAAATCCGGCTCAAGTTGTAAGGTCTGATGCTGGATCGCGTGAGAAGGATCATAAGGATACCTGTGATGCATCGAAACGTGGAACACCGGATGCACATCGGGAAAACTCGGTGGAAGTGCTAAACGATAAGCTACCACACCCACTCTCTCTAGAATCTCGTAAGGTCCCAAATATCTGGGGCTGAGCTTCCCCTTCTTCCCAAAACGCATCATACCTTTCATTGGAGATACACGAAGGAATACACGATCTCCCACTCCAAACTCGAGTCTACGACGTCGTCGATCTGCATACGATTTCTGTCTGCATTGGGCCGCCTTCATTTTATCCCGTATAAAATGAATCTTCTCTGTAGTCTCATGTACTATCTGCGATCCCAATATGCAACTCTCGCTCAGTTCCGTCCAGCAAATGGGTAATCGACATTTCCTCCTATACAAAGCTTCAAAGGGTGCCATCTGGATCGTCTCCTGAAAAGTGTTGTTGTACGAAAATTCTATCAAAGGTAGGTGACGATCCCAACTACCACCGAAATCAAGGCTACAAGCCCGAAGCATATCCTCTAGTGTCTGAATGGTCCGCTCCGACTGACCATCTGTCTGTGGGTGAAAAGCTGTACTAAAACTTAACCGTGTACCTAGAGCTTCTTAAAGTTTCTGCCATAGCCTGCTAGTAAACTGGGTACCCCTATCTGAAACTATGCACGTCGGAACTCCATGCAGACGTACAATCTCATCGATATAAATCTGAGATACTGTGTAAAACCATACGTCGTCTTCACTGGGAGAAAATGAGCTGCCTTTGTCAACCTATCAACAATCACCCAAATGGAATCATACCCTCTGCTAGTCTTGGCTAGACCTACCACGAAATCCATGGAAATCTGTTCCCATTTCCACTCTGGAATGGGTAAGGGCTGCAACTCTCCGGATGGCCTCTGGTGTTCTGCTTTGACTTGCTGACAAGTCACGCATCTCGAAACATATTCCGCTACATCCCTCTTCATTACTTCCCACAAATAAACATCCTTCAGATCATGATACATCTTGGTGGAACCAGGATGAATACTGTATGCTGATCTATGGGCCTCCTCTAAAATCTCACGCCTCAATCCGTCAGAATCTAGTACACAGAGACGAGTCCTAAAACGTAATACTCCATGATCATCAATCACAAACTCCGTCTCCTTGCCCTTCCTAGCCTAATCCATAATCTCCATAATACGAGTATCTGCGGGCTGTGCCTCTCGAATGCGATCCAATAACTGAGGTCGGGTGCGAACATGTGCTAGCTGGCCATGTAACACCATAGAATGTGTTTTTGGGCTAATTATATTTTAATGTATGGTTTCTAATAAAAAGTTTACCAAATTGGTTTTCAATTATTTTATCCTATTTAATGAATATTTTATTAGATTTTTCCTAGGCTTGCATACACTTGTGCATGTTAACTAGGGTGTTAATTTGGGGTTTTGACATGATTAGCAACATGGTGAGCTAACCATTCCCTAATCTAGTCTTAATAATTTGTATTAGGTGCTTTTGGGTTTTAATTGGGTATGGTTGTTTTTAAAATAAAATGAAAAAGGATTTAAAATTGACTTTCTTGTTGACTTTGGGAGAAAGAGAGAGAGAAAGCATGGGGCTTCATGGCCCAAGCCATGCCTCATTAATGAAGTGAGAGAGAGTGAGAAGGAGGGGTTGATTTATTTTCCCTCATTACACTCATTTCCCTCATTGCTCTCATTCTCTCACTCTCAAACACACATACACACCAGCAGAAACATCAGCAGCAGCAAGAAACTCCAGCAACAGCAACAACAACAGAACAACAGCATCAGCAGCAGGCAGTAGCAGCAGCATCAGCAGATAGCAACAGTAGCAGCTGTAGCAGCAGCAGCTGTAGCAGCAGCAGCTCTTCTTCCTCCATACACTTCTTCTCCTACTTCATAGGGTTCCATGGGGTATAATTTCTGAACCCAATTCCCTTTCTTGTTAAGCTTGTGTAGATTTAGCTTCGGTTTATGTTAAATAGTTAGTTTTGTGCTAATTATGGTGATTTATGTGGACTTTTGATTAAGTGATGATTTTGTTGGTTAACCCTACCTATTTAAGTGTTATTAGGGTCATTTTAACTGAGTTTAACCCCATGTTTCACTAAAATACCATAGGGTTTACATTTGTGTGCAAATTGGTGTTTTTAAGCGATATTTTGGCATTCTGTAATCTGCTTTTGATCCGGACCTTCAGGATAAAATTGAGGAGACTGGAGCATGCACACTTGGTCTAGAACACAACATGAGAACACGAGCCACCTATTCCAAATCTTGGCCGCAGATTTATTACATCTGGCCGCAAATTGCGGCCAGGTAGGGGGCTGGGGTGTTGGGGTCTTGGCTAGGGTTCTCTGCAGTGTTTTCTAGTGTTTTGGCATGTGTAGTTTTATGAGATTTGACCTGTAGGAAAATCTGGGACAGTATATCGTATTTCTAGTTCGTTGTGTTTGCGCGATACGTGAGTGGGTTCTGCGATCCAGCGTGTCGCGGTAGTTTTAGACGCGTATTCACAAGTTTCAGCGTATCGTGCACACGCGCGTTTATTTCACGACGCGAGTTTCTCGTTTAGTGTCGATATCGCGTTTTGCGAGATATTTGCTTATATATATGATTTCCTTGTTTAATTTTCAGGTTTGCAGGCGGGGACTACGGACACAGCTACATGGGGAAACAGGTGGTAGGATTCACCTAGCGTGGAGCGCTGGTGAGTAAATTTAACATCTACAGGGGAATCGCCTGCATGGCGTTATGCGTCTGGGCTAGCATTATAATACTTGTCACATATTCTACATCATTGTTAGAATTGCTCCTTTACCCTATTTACTTAGATATAGCTGTACTGTGACTAGTAGCCGTAGGACACTGCACATATTATTGACGGTTCTTGTTGCACGAGAACGGATTGTATGCTACACACACACCGTAAATAATTGCCATGTCACACACGAACCATTATAGATATTATAATACTTATCACATTTGACATTTAGCTATAGAGATACCTTGCTCATATTTTACTTATACCCAGGGGGTATACTACCTCATTTACTTATAGGTAGACACCTATACTTAGCTGTACCTTATTGATTTCGCATACATCTGGTTTCAGCTATATATTTTCCTTTATATGCTCGCATTTCAGATATTTCGCACATATTTATTCCTGGATTTGCGCATTGTTATTTGGATTTTACATGATGTTTTCTGGATTTGGGAACCGCGGGGGTTCATGAAATTATGCATTAATTGAAAAACACGGTTTTCTTGATATGTTATTTGCCCATCCACCATGAGATTTATCGGTTCTGATTATATACTCCATAAGAGGAGTGGGTGCCGTATGAGGGTACATGGTGGGGCCCGGTATGGTTCCCCTCGGCAAGATGATCGATGGACTTTGCCGATTGAGCCTGGAGGCGGGCGAGTACCTACTGGTGACGGTACCAATGACTCGGCGGGGATCATAGGAATACCGTTGGGAGTCATGTACGTATCGATACGTCGAGAGGCGAGGGTCAGAGCTAGGCACTCGAGCTTTCGGGATAACGTATGATACGTGCCTATCAGGATGTTAGTCTGGGAGACGACATCTGATAGATCAGTATTTCTGTGTCGATGCTTGGCACATTGTTTTCATGATATTTCTTTTAACACCTTTGTATATATAACAGGGGATTTAGCCGCTGTTATATATACCCTTACACCAATATTAGAGGAGTGGGACGCTAATATATGTGTATTGACCCCATCATATTTATTTATGCAAATATATATATATATTTTTTAGGATGTTTGGAATTTACTTGAGATTTGGTTTGAGATATTAGCTGATTCATTGAGATTGGATACCGGATACATATGAGATTGTCGATTTGTACATTCGGGATATAGGAGATTATTAGATATTGTACATTGAGGAGATGGAAGACTTATATGATATGAGAGCCCAACTTGGGGGCTGATTTGAGGAATTGTGGATTTGAGTGTTTTGATGGATTGTGATCCTACCACGATGTCAGGTTTCCGTGGAAATGACATATTTCACTCCATACCTCATACTTATCTATTTATGCACTGTTTCCTGTATTAGTAGTACATGTTAGTGTACCCTTCATGATTGTTGCATATCTACATTCTCATATCCCTATCGCATGATTATTGCATACTATTGTCATATCACTATTGCTTCATATATTGGTTGTACATGCTAGTGTACTTTCTATTATTCTGCATTCATATGACCTGTTATTACTGTTAATTGTATATCTTAGATTCATGCTCTACGTACATATCTGTGATTACCTGCATATGTTATCTACTATTCACGAGTTGGCAACTCACCCCCGTTGTGCCACAGGTGTTGCAGGGTGTTCCCCAGAGTAGTCGAGACAGGCTATTCACCTATCATCTTTTGCTACAGATACCGCATCGGCTCACAGTGTGCTATTTTGCTTAGGTGGGTTTTGGTGGTTATCTGTATTTTGTATTGTACATTCGTTGTATCTTGTACTCTCCATCTACTCTTATGTTTTTGACTTATAGACTTGGTGAGAACGTTACTGTATATTATTTGTTGATTTGTTGTCTTTTATACAACTTTATCTCTATTGCCTTTATTTCTTCGCTATGGCGTCGTATATTTGTTGTGGTGATTGTTTTCCTCCATTGGGCGTGTATTTGCTCCCGTTTGGGATGCTTTATTTATCTTTATCTATTGTACCCCTTTTGGGGTTAGTTTTTACAAAGGGGGTGCTGCCAAAATTTTTAAAGAAAGAAAATTGGACTTTTAAAGAATTTGGGTTGCGATTTCAAATGTTTCAAAAACTTTGATTATCTTTTCCGTATTTTCATGGTTTAGATTTCTGGGTTTTGTCTTTCTTTTACCGCGTTACGTCTTTAGGCGTTGCGTAGTATTAGGGCCGTCACGTGCTAATTTCGGATCGTGACAAAGTTGGTATCAGAGCGCTAGGTTTTACCTTTCGGAGTGTAGGATGACCTTGGTATGATGGAGTAGGTAGCTTAAGCAGAGTGACGTAGTGTGTGTATGTCTGCAGCATACCCACGATGCGGTACTTCGCCTTAAGTGACCTAAGTACGATTGCTTGAAATTCCTTCCTTGATGACTCATATCCTTGCGATTCGATTTCCTTATTCTTATCGAATCTTATCTCTATTTATAGCCTTGCCGCCGATGACTATGGGGACTTAGAGTGATGCAGCGAGGGCCGAGGTCAGAGTTGGTTCGGGTGAGACGAGCACTGACCAGGATGGCACTCTTGTTGCACAGGTGCAGACGGATCAGCCTTCGACATATAGTATCGATAGGCTTGTGGCAAAGATGTAGGACTTCCGCCAGACTATAAGTTCATTGGTTGATGTCGTTCGAGCGATGCGACAGGAGGTTGTCACCCCCGTTACTCAGTTGTTCCTTGGGATCAGCATGCAGCAGTCAGTCACCTATATAGCACCCGTGGTTGCAGCCCCAGTTAACGAGGCACCTATTCTAGAGACGCTGAGAGTTCCAGGACAGTGGAGGACTCGTACCAGTGTACCAACCCAGAGACAGAGGTTTGGTCATCGAGATAGATTTCATGGCCGTCGCGGGAGTAGCAGAGGCTTAGGACGAGGACAGTCGTTCAGCTCTCATTCCCAGGAAGGTCAGCAATCAGCGCATGGATGTTTTCGATGCGGAAGCCTTCAGCACTTCGTCAGGGATTGTTCCTTAGCATCTCATCAGAGTCATATACAGAGAGGCCGTGGACGTGGAAGGTTCGCTCAGAGGAGTCAGTCTACCAGAGGAGTTCAGTCAGTTGCGAGAAGGGGGCAAACACAGGAGTTTGCCTCTACTCATCGGGACACGCGGGCGTCCAATGCAGAGTTTTCAGGTATCCTTAATTTATATGTTATTATGGTGTATTTGTTTGTTTTTCACTTGTGCCGTGGTTGGGACTTGAGTCGTGTTGGGTAGATTAGCCATTTATTTGAGTTAACGTCTGTCAGCGACTCTTTTGTTGCGCGACACGTATTTCAGTTGTGTGCCAATCGGATATGAGAAAGAGATTCGTCCGTCATTTTGATCCTTCTGGCGATGTTAGATTTGACGTTCTCCTGGGCACGGACTGGTTAGCTATGTGCTAGGCGTCTGTGGACTACCGTAAGGAAAACAGTTAGGTTTTGTTTTCCCGGCGAGTCAGTTCTTGTTGTGCAGGTGGATAGTTTTTCCGCCTCTCACAGCTAGAATTCAGCGTTTTTCGCTCGTCGGCTTTTGAGGAGATGTCGTGGATTCTTGGAATTCATTAGTGATACCAAAGCCACAGTGGGTTTGTTGGACCGGTTTTCTTTCGTGCGAGAGTTTTCCGACGTTGTTCCAGATGAGCCGGCGAAGCTTAGGGAGCTAAAGGATCAACTGCAGAGTTGTTTATTGGGGAGTTTTGTGCGTCTGAGTGTTTCGCTTTTGGAAGCTCCTATTTCTGTTCGTCAAGAAAAGGACGGCAGTTTGAGGTTGTGTATCGACGGATCGTTAATTGAACCGGCTTACGGTGTGGATAGGTATCATTTACTTCGCATTGACGATTTCTTCGATCAGCTCCAGAGTGCGAGACATTTTCTAAGTTTGTTTGGGTTCGGGTCATCATTGTTGCGGGTTCGGAGTGATGGCATTCCGAAGACTGCCTTATGCGTGCTACGGGCTTGTGTGTTTTAGTGAGTCATTGGATTCACTGATGCCCTAGCAGCATTCGTAGATATGATGAACCAGATTTCTTCAGGCCGTTCCTCGACCAGTTATTGTTGTGTTATTTACGACATTCTGGTCTATTTAATGTGTCTTGAGGGACAGGAGTAGCACTTGAGGATTTGTTATGCAGATATTAGGAGAGCACCAACAGTTTGCGAAATTCTCGGAGTGTTTCTTCAGGCTTGTTTGTGTTGACTCCTAGGTCTTGTAGTCACGGGAGACAGTTTTGTATGGTTCCGAGGAAGATCGTGGTCATACAGCTTAAGCCCAGACTTGCGAGCAGGACGGAGGTCCGCAGATTTTTGGGCTTAGCAGGTTCTTACCTCCGTTTCGTGCAGGATTGCTAGAGTAGTGCAGCACCATCGACTGAATGGACCGGGAGGGAGGTTTCTTTTCTTTCGACTGAGGCATGTATGCGGAGTTTTCGACAGTTGAAGATTCTGTTAACAACTGCACCAGTTCTTTCTTGGCTTTTGGTTCGGGCGACCTTGTTGTTTAACTGTAATGTTTCTTGAGTGGGCTCGAGTGTGTACAGAGGTGACACTATAGAGCTATCGCTTTTTCTTCCCTACATTTGGAGGAAGTACGAGAAGGATATTTCACTCATGATCTGGAGATGGCCGCGGTGGTTTTGCGTTGGAGATTTGGAGACACTGCTGGTTCAAGAGTCGTGTTAGATTTTCACGGACCACCAGAGCTTAATATACATCTTCCTGCAGCTGATTTTGATAGTTGTGATAGTCTTCTGCAGATTTACAGTTCTTGTGCGATCGCTGAGTACAACTTAAGTTCGTCTCTACGGAGGGGACAACTTGCGCATGCCCGCGCCCGACCACTTTTCTTTAATCGCTTTCGCGAGACACTGCCCGCCGATGCTCATTCATCAGAGATACTTGAGCATACTTGGCTGGGTAATGATTCGGAGTCCTTGATTTGTGACACGGGTGTGCTAAGTTAGGGACGCGTTTGTATACCTGATGTTATCGGGTAGAGACGTGAAATCCTAGAGCAAGCACATCAGTCAACTCTTTGTATTCATTCAAGTTCCACCCACATTGACGTGACTTGTGAGATAGTTACGGGTGGGCAGGGATGTAAAGAGAAGTTTCAAGTTTTGTTTCAAGGTGTCTGTCTTTTGTGTGTTTGGGTTGAGCATCTGAGGCCGGCTGGAGAGTTGCAACCTTTAACCGTTCCAAAGTAGGAATGAGAGCAGATCTCCACGAATTTCGTTATGGTTTCTACCCAAGTTTAGTCAAGGTGTGACTCTATTCGGATTCTTGTCGCCCGGTTATACTCAGTTTGCTCAGTTGTTCTTTGTTAAGTTTGTGCGTATGTGTTATCTGTTTTCGGCAGTTGGGGATCGTCACTCGCCATCATTAGGGTTCTCCTTTGATAGCTGTTATCAGGAGACACTCCAATTGGCAACCTTTAGGTTTAGGGGTTAGGTCATGTCGATCACCAGTCTGTTGTTTTCTTACTCTGCGTATGTAGGATTTTTGGACCCCAGCTAGTCTAGATACTTCAGAGATGATCCAGTTGATTCAGGTCAGGATGAGAGTAGCCCAGTGCGGATAAAGGTCTCATGCCGACTATGTTGGTCATAGACTTAAGTGCGCAGTGGTAAATCATGTATTCCTGCGGACTTTTCCGATAAATGACGTGTAGAGTTTTGGGAAGCTTATCCCAAGATTGTAGGTCCTTTCGAGATCCTATAAGCGAGTTAGTTTCGTTGCCTTTATTTTGGCACTTCCACCCAGATTATTGAGTATTCACCCCGTATTCCTTGTGATGATACTTTACAATTACCTTCATGACCTTTCTCACATGATTTGGCTGTTGGATATATATATTCCCTAGAGGCCTTCATTGTATAGACAGTTAGGGATATGTATGTACATAACAATCTTGCTAATGATAGCACGCTATTTAGTTTGACTTTATCTTAAACGTTTGATATATTTTACTTTGTATTTATAAACTTGTTGATAAAGCCCATAGGGTGTTTTGCCTGACTACCGGCGTCATGATGTCAGTCATACTTGTGTGAGCTGGATAGCCAATAAGCACATCCATAATGTCCCTGGTCGCAGGAGTATCGAGATAGGGCATCGATACTCCAGAATAGACTAGTGTATACATATCTAGACCCTGACGAGGGGGGATGGATTGGTCCCGCAGCCATTGGTGAAGTGCACCTAAGATTGTATACAGATTCTCACTTCATGTGAGTACACCGGACAGGATTCGCCGAGAACTGACTGGATGGTATTATACCTAACGTCAGATAGCAGTTCTCAGGTGACATGTGTGCAGATAGTCTGTTGACTTAAAGTCATCATTTGTCTCGTGTGAGTTCCCACTGTGCTTTGATTATTACCCTACCACGGCTCAAAGGAGTCGTGCAAACAGGTTTTAGTTGGGTACAGTCCCGAGCCACGTGGAGGTAGTGAGCGACTGTTAGGGATTCGTCTCTCCCGGTCTAGAGAGTTGATATCGCACTGTGATCGGTTGGTCATTACCATAAGTCCCTGGCCAGGGCTGACTGAGAATTACTGATGGACTGATCAGTAGATTCTCGGATGGTTTTGAGCCATGCCGGCATGACTTGTACGGTTATTAGGGGTCTGATATTTACCACCCCCTAGACCATACATGCGATACTCTTAGACGAAAAGACCGAACTGCGCGGATTTTGTCACGTACAGGCTCAGTAGGAGTTCGGATGGGTTTCCTCATCGGCTTTCTTATCGACATCTACCTGGGGACCGTTACGTACAGCTAGTGCCGCTTGCGGTCTGTGGTTACACCCACTGCCAGCGTAGTAGTCGAGTCTTTAGAGTCCCACACAGAGATTTCCCAACTCCAGGCGAAACAATATAGAGGTCGTATGGTTTTACGACAAAGGGTTCAGACAAATACGTGTTTAAACGCACGTACGACATTCAGACAGTTTTTACTAGACGGCTTTTGTTTAAGCCAGATTCTAGTATCAGGTTATTGGATTTATGCAGTCTAAAGTTTTTCCGTGTTTTCACGGATAGGAGGGGCATTCTCGTAATTCTACGGGAAGCTTCTAGAAGCATGATGACTTGAGGGTTTAGGTGGCATTATCATTAAATGATATTGTGACTCATTTAGTGTGATTCATCATGTCATTAATGCATTATTAAATTCTTAATGAATCACATAGTGAGTCACTCATATTGAATTAATGTAGCATGATGAATAATCACATTTATTTATTTGTTTGTTTATTCATTATGCTTCATATATTCAAGTGAGAAACAATATCATTATCATTATTATCTTCACCTTCTCTCTCCTCAAGCTCACTCTCTCTTCAAACTCTAATCCTACCACTCATGAGTTGAGATCAAGGATTAGAATAGACTAAACACTCTATAACCTAACTCTATATGATCTAAGTTCCTTTGATTAGCAACTAGAGAAACTTAGTTACCTCAAGTTTGGAGGTGAAGCTTGGATTAGGGTTCTCGAGTGGATCATCAATCACGGGAAGTAGGCCGAGGAGGACGTAGAGAACGAAAAGACGAGGGACACGATTCACTAGGTATAACCTCTTTACATAGTAGCTAAGAACTTCTTTGGTTGTTGTTAATTATCGTTTAGCAAAGATCTTCGGTTAGTCGATGTATGCTTAAAGAACAAGATCGTTTTTCATATTTCTGCCTCCCCGCAACCCGTGGGGTGTTGCACATCGACTTACAGTGGTGTCAGAGCCTCAATAAACAATAATTAACTCATTTGCAAAGTCGTATGAATTTCGAACGCAAAACGAACCGGAAAATATAACGATATCACATAGTTTCTGTCGATTTTAAAATGAGGCCTAAAATTTTTTCAGGGACCTCCAGAATAACTTACATGAAATTATAAGAACACAGAAAAAAAAGGCCTCCTGAATCGGCCCAAGAGCCGCGGAACCGTGGCCGATCACACCGATCCGCGGCCGAGTTGGAGCCGATTCAGCCCAGTTTTTCCCTGTGAATCTTCTGTGATGTTTTGTCTTTTCTGGAATGATTTATTTTCTGCTCAAGTTTCAGATTTACAGAGAAGTTTTGGAGCAGAATCTAATGGGTTTGATCGATCGAAATTATACGATGTTTGCTAATTTGATTATATCTGTGAACTGTATAATGTGTTCGTAAACCTCCCCTAACTGCTAGTATGTCGGTTGGCAGGGGGTTGCACATTTCTGTAATGTTTTAAACTGTTTGTAATAATTAACTTAATTGGATTGTTGTGATGATTAGCCGGGGTTTGAGATGGGTTATTATATTCATTCATTCGATATAATTGTAATATGTTGTAATATTATTTTGCGGGGCACATCCAGGTTGCGGTTGTATCCACCGTTGTATTATTTCTTTTTACTGTTTTTGCTGCTAGGATAGACCCAAGGTGGGGTGCACAAACTATCGGGTACATTGAAGTGTTTAGTAGCCTACTCACGTTGTTGAGGGAGACCGCTTCATTTCGGGTACTTGGCGGGTAGTTTGACGTACCCGTAGGGGTCTAGGGTGGGGTAATGGCTATTCATCACAACTGTGTAATCCGTCTTTCGTTGCAGGCTCAAATTAAACACGGATTGCTTGCATAATCCAATAATGTTCATCTATGATCTGGAATGCCTATTATTGCGTCTTACGAATGTACATTATCTATATATGATAGCTATTTAGACGTCACTTATGTTTTACACCCGCGCTAGCCCAGCCCCCGCTCTGCCGTTAGTTAAGTAACCTAACGGGTGATGACGGGACCCCGTGGCGAATGTGGATGGCATAAGAGGATGTTGTATTTTCGTTGTTATCTATAATGATAGGTTAATGATGGGACGCATTATTATTAATGCAAACCTAAACTTAATCGTTGGAACAATTTCAAAACCACTCGGTTTTCTTCAAAGAGGCAAATTTTTAAAAACGGAGCTTAAACCACTCCTTTTAAAAACAACTATCATTGTTCCTTCGATCATATCAAGTTCACTACGTTAACGGTTTTTGCCAAAAACCAGTCGTAACCCTCCGTCGTTTCAAATAAAACAGCACACCGTATTCATGCTATGTTTGTTGGCCTACGTCAAGTCATCGTGGATGGTAGCAATGTGTTGCTTTTTTGTTGCATAGATAGATGCATTAGTTTAGGACAAACGTACAGCCTTGTTGGCCTACGTCAAGGGCATATATGATGGACCTAAATTAATCAGGACAACGACAAGTAGAACTTGACTTGCATCTTATGATTTGTTGGCCTACGTCAAGGTCATAAGAGCTTGGGGTAAAAATCACATCGGAGTTTCAAAAATTGAAAATTGCAGATTTAGCATACCTTCTGGAGTATGGTGACAAGAGTGGCTTCCATCTAGGGCATCATACAATGATAGTTGGATCCCGATCCCACTGATGAGTAGGATTACTCTCGGGAAGTTTTCTCACTTAACAATCAATGCTATAAACCAAGTAGGTGTCCAGAAAGGTGTTAGAGGGGCTACGCCTCCAGGGAAAAGAGGTTATTTAATTAAGGAATTTCGCGAAAGCGTTGGAAAACCTCCCTCAAAGTACCAACACTGGCCTGGCTGAAAGGTTAAGCAAGTATTGTGACGTGTGATTAAATCCTGACTAATTCTTCTTTGAAGTTTTGAAGAAGGATTTGAGGAAACAGTGGGAGCCATCCTGTTTAGATAAATTAATAAACCAATCTAAACTTGCAAAAGCATATGCTGAGTGTTTCTTTTCTCTCTCTGTCTGGCAGCTACCATGGCAGGACTAAAACTATTACTTGAAAAATATATACTGACCGGACAGAACTATAAAGATTGGCTAAGGAACGTCAACATTGCACCGACTTATGAAAAAGTAGCATATGTTACCACCGCTGTTCCTCCCCTTATCCCAGGACTAGATTCCTCAGTTGCGGAGAAGGAAGTTCGCAAAACCTGGGGTCTAGACTGTGAGAAAGCTAAGTGTATCGTGCTGGCGTCCATGAACAATGAACTCCAGAAACAGCACGAGAGTATGGATATTGTATCCATCTTTCTCCATTGCAAGGAATTGTATTGGGTGCACTCCCGTATCGCGAGGTACGAGACCTTAAAAAAACTCCTCCAGATGAAGTTAGCTCCAGGATCACCAGTAGGAGAGCACGTCCTCAAAATGATCAGCCTCGTTGAGGAACTCGCAAACCTGGGATGCGTGCTAGAGAATGATTTGTACATCGACTTGATTTTGCAGTCCCTTCCCCACACCTTCTCTCAGTTCGTGCTGAACTTCAGTATGCACGAAATGGAAGCTGATCTTCCAAAGCTCCTCAACATGTTGAGGGTAGCAGAGACCTCCTTGAAAAAGGAGAAGACCCATGTTCTGTATGTTGGCCAATCATCCTCTTCTAAATCTAAAGCGAAAGCTAAAAGGAAGAAAAAGATGAAAGCCACCAAACCGAAAGGCGGGGTCAAGAAGGTGCAGGGAACGAACAAGGCAGGAAGGGTGAAGGAGGATAAGAATGAATGCTATTATTGTCACAAGCAAGGGCACTGGAAGAAGGACTGTATGGCCTTTAAGGCAAAGGACACGAAGCAGGCTGTTGCTTCTGCTTCAGGTGTGTTTGTAATCGAAAATTGTCTTTCAGTAAACTCTACATCATGGGTACTTGATACCGGTTCTGGTTCTCACATCTGTAATTCTTTGCAGGATCTGAGAAATAGTAGAGTACTGGAGACAGGTGATAAGACTATCCGGATGGGCAATGGAATGCACATAAATGCTGTTGCAATAGGAGAATATCACCTAGGGTTGACTAGTGGGAACATTTTGGTATTGTACAACTGTTTTTGTATTCCCAGTATGCTGTATAATATTATATCAGTATCTTTATTGTCTAATAAAGGATATAATTTTGCGCTTGAAAGAAATGTCATGAACATTCTCTTAAATCAAGAAATGATTGGGTTTGGCATACTGGAAAACGGCATATACATACTTAATCAACCTCAAGTTTTCAATATTCAAAACACGCTTAAAAGAAATGCTCCAGATTCAAACCAAGCCTTACTATGGCATTGTAGACTTGGTCATATAAATGAAACAAGGTTGACTAAGTTATATAAAGATGGATATTTAGATCCGTTTGAATATTCATCATATGCAACTTGTCAATCATGTATCAAAGGAAAAATGACCAAATCTCCGTTCACCGGATACGGAGAAAGAGCTAAATAACTCTTGGGACTTGTACACAGTGATGTATGTGGTCCAATGTCTACACATGCACGAAGCGGTCACTCCTACTTCATCACTTTTACTGATGACTTCTCTAGGTATGGACATGTGTTCTTCATGAAGCATAAATCCGAGGCCTTTGAGAAGTTTAAGGAGTATAAGAATGAAGTAGAGAAACAGACTGGTAAAAGCATCAAGACACTTCGATTTGATCGAGGTGGAGAATACTTAAGTACCAATTTCCTTGAATGCTTAAAAGAAAATGGAATTCTCTTTCAGCTTACTCCGCCTTATACACCTCAGCATAATGGTGTATCAGAAAGGAGGAATCGCATGCTATTAGATATGGTGCGTTCAATGATGAGTAGTGCTGAGTTGCCACTTTCCTTCTGGGGTTTTGCTCTAGAATCAGCAGCATACCTATTGAATAGAGTTCCGACTAAATCTGTGCCTACTGTTCATATCAGAATATTTCATTTTATACCGCCCATCCTTACGCTCGTGTGTTTATAGGTAGGTACTTTTAATCCGTGTTTGTTACATGTTTGCAGAATACAGGTTTCCAGTACAAATATTGCTAATCAAGATTAATTCTCCACAGTTACGCCAAATGCAGAACATCTGTCCATAGCAGATAAAAGCCGGGTTCCGGTCATCCATATCCGTCCAGTGCCGAGTACCGGTTCCTGATACAAGACATGTGACAGTGGTAATTCATGTCTGGGACAAGCACAGAGCACGAGGTGGGCTGCACAAGAATCAATGGGTGCGCGGAGCTCGAGGGAGAGACAAAGTCAAAAGTAAAAAGATATGCAATCTTGGACTTGGAAATCTGCAAAGATTCTGAAGACTTTTGTGCATTTTGAAGATTACAAACACGAGGGCACAGAAAACCAGGGAATCTGACAAAAGCCCACTGCCCAATTCAACTTTATGGCCGCGCATGCGCGGCCAAAATGGGGTTTTGGCCGCGCATGCGCCGCAGTATAGGGCCCTCTCTGTGTCATCTTTCAGGGGTACTTTGGGGATTTCATTTGGAGTCTGCTGGTTGCCCTAGAATTCCAGTTTCCCTCCTATAAATACCCCGGACCAGAGCTTAACCAAGGGAGCTTTTCTTTGTTCTCTTTTTGTGTAATTTTGTTCTTCTTCTTCTTCTTCATTCCTCTTCCATTAAATTGTAGTGAGAGCTTTTGAGTGGGAGATTAATGAAGATGAGGTCTTTTTATATTTCTTGTTAGTTTGCTCCCCCTTGAGATTTCTGCTTTCTCTTGCTCATTCAATCTCTTCATTGAGGTTGAATGGTTAAGAGTTAGTTATTGATCTCAAGGGTCGTATTTTCTCACGGGACTAGATCTTCACTTCACATGCGTTCTCTCCCCTTCCCTTGATCTTGCAAGTTCTTAATTGAGCTTGCAAGTTTAAGGGTTGGCTATTGAGCACATGCTTGGCTTGGGTTCTACTTCCGTGTTCTTTTCTTGTTCTTTTTATTACTCGCTTTTTATTACTTGTCTTTTTATTACTTGCATTTTCTTACTTGCAATTTTATTCATGCTCTTTAATACTTGTATCTTTTCTTTTCTTTGTTCTTTTCTTTTTGTTCTCTTTTGTTCATGTTGTAAATGTTGTAATTATTATTGTTAAGATAAAATCCGGTTTTATAAGTTAACATTTCTTTGCCAATTCCTTTTCGCGTTATTTTCCATTTGAACTCCGCCCAAACCATACGCAAGCGCTCCGTTAGGCACCGTACCCTGACAAGGTAACGGTGATTCCTAACCACGACCGGTTGCGTTCGGTTTGGCCGGAGGCGAAGGCAAGAGACAAGAACGGAAGGACAAGGGTAAATAAGCCGGATTCCATGAATACCGCGCTTAAATCCCCTAATCCACGTTGTTGCCAATTGCTTAGCTTCAATTGGTCAAGACTCGGCTCAAAGGTTTTTGAGTACGGATTTCTTAGCTTACAATCTCGTATTTTCTTAACAACCTTATACTTGCAGATAAACACATAGGTTAGAACAAACAAACATACAAGATTCTTTATTGACTCGTCTAAAGCAAGAAGGTAAGATAACACCATCTCCCTGTGGACCGACCCGTGCTCACCGGCTAGCTGCATAGCGACACCGTCCTGATCGCGGTTACACTTAAATTCTTTGAACATCCGACACGCCAAAAGCGTGCGATCAAATGGCGCCGTTGCCGGGGAGACGGTAGCGTATTTTCTTTCTTGTTATTCGGGTTAATATTCTTTTTGTATATATTTATAAAAAAAATATTCTTTTTTTTTTGTTTTTGTCATTTTTGTGGGCAAGAGTGCAGATTTTTGCAAGTTTGCAAACAGCGATTGTGGGGAGCAAAGTGTGCGTTCAAAGCTAAGGTGATTGCAAAGTACAGTGCCAAATATCCGGGTAGTTTGACCCGCGCAAGCGAACCTTTCAAGCTTACCGGATTTGATTCAACGGGGGTTTCCTAGCCCAAAACTTAACGGTACACACTTTACTAACACCTTCTTCTCAAATCCGACGCTTCCAATATACTATTCTTTGCAGGATTCTTTGCAAGTTCGCTAGCAAACGCCAAAATTGACTAACCCGTATTTGTTGCAGCGCCGCGCTTAAAATAAAAAAAAACGGTTGTTTGATTCTTTATAGAATTTTTTTTGAATTGCGCATTGCATCAATTAATACGGACTTAAGGGCAAGCGAACCCCACAACATACGGTAAAGGATTTCATCACCTTTTCCGTGGCCCACAAATCACGAACCTGAGCATAACGTTTACCCGCACAAAATTTAAAAGAAACTAGACTTTAAGCCTTAAGGACTTCGCGCTCACTAGGAGAAGTTAACTGTATTTAGAAGCTTGCTTAACAGTATATTGTTTACGGGATGTCTAGGAAAGTGTTAACGGCGAAACTGCCAAAAGAGAAAGGGTTATTTAATTAAGGAACTTCGCGAAAGCGTTGGAAAACCTCCCCTTATCTCTGCACTTACCTGGCCTCGTGATCAGTGTATCTTGAGCCTGTTTCTCGACACAGTTTTACTTCGACAATCAAGTTCTCGAGCAGGTCTAGTTGACCTAGGTGAACCCTAGAACGATTAGGTGTGTGGTGTTTTTTGTGTCGTGATTTTTGTTCATATTCTTTTTTGTGTATATTTCATTCTTTTGCTAACAACAAACTAAAAAAAAAAAATTAAAAAAAAATTCACATTCTTTTTCCCCTCCTTTTCTCTGCCATTCTCTCTTTCCCTCTTCATATCATGGGTACTCCACCTCGCAAAACTCTTGCCGAACTTTGGTACCCACAACCGGACATCACCTCATACGGTTCTTGCTTTGGCCGAACATCGAACGATCCCTCCATGCCCAAAGTTTCACTGAAAGATCGCATAGCAGCGTCTAGGACAAACACTTGCACTCCTCATTCCACTTTGTATCAACCTTTTCAACCTCCCACACCCGCTTATGTTGATACCCCTTCTGCAAGTCGTCCTATGTCTCTTGCTGAACGAATTGAACAATCCCGTAGCCGATCTTTCACTCCTTTCACCACTACAAATTCTTGGGATCAACAATTCCATTCACCTTCTTATCCCAATGTTGATCCCACTCCTTTCCAGCCATTCAATTCCTACCAATCCTACCCTACTTTTGCACCTTCCCTAGACATTGCTTCAGAACAGCCTTTTGGGAGTTTTCAGTATCCAAATAACTTTGAATCATTTACTGAAACCCCTTCACAACCTATGTCTAGTCTAGAACATTCGTTGGAAGATTTTAAGGTAGCGTCAAGCCAACAGATGATGGATTTGAATGCGTCCATGGCCGCCCTAATGCAACCTAGTGACCCGGTAGCTAGTTTTCAACTAGCTCCAACTTTTTCAATGTATGATGCGGCGGCAGGACAGGCTGTGAATTTGAGTGGAGAGAGTGAGCTGTACCCCCTTCCGAATCAAGCCTACCCCGTCCAAATTGAATCCCACAACTCCTGTTTTGAATGTCTATCAAGTGTCCCAAATGAATTATCAGTTGAAGATAGAATGTTGAATGAGTTGTGCGACTTCGTAGTATTTGATTTGCCCGATTGTGAAGGGTCTCTTCCAAGTGAAACCGATCCTAAACCTTTTGACCTCTACACCTCCACTCTAGAACCCGAATCGATTGAAATCCATGCTTTTGTTGAGGTGTCTGAGAATATAGATTTTCACTTGATCGAGGATATTGACGCTGGGAACATTTTGGATGATGAACCCGTAGATTTGGCTGAGTCTGTCTCTTCAAATCATCATCCCGAGTCTTTAACTGTTTTTCCTGAACTTCATATGCGTCTGGATTTTGAAGAAAAATGCATGGATGAGATAAATTTTGAGGAGAATTTTGAGGATATTTTTGAGGATGAAACAGTTCTAGATGATGAGTCGGATTTTCCAATTCATCATGTTCCTTTCACTGACTGTGTACACCCTCCTGAACCCTTAACCGATACCCTTCCTCAGCCACTTCCCTCCATCCTTTCCATCGTTCCGACCTTGCAAGAACCCGTCTCACTCACATTTCATATGTTTGGTTTACCAAGTTCGGCGTACCCATGGTTTCTTACGAATCTTGAGGGATTCGACCCAATTTCTCGACGAGTAAATATATTAGCACAATCACTTTTCACACATCGCTCATCACAAATTGTGCTAATCTATTTACTCCATTTGCACCCTCAAGTTCGTACTCCACTTCTTTTTCCCTTCCGCCATTCTTCTCCTCATCTACGGAGACCGCATTCCACTTCTCTCCACAAGCGGTCTCGCGTATTTTCCATCTCTTTCCTCTTCCCCTTCTTTCACCAACCACTGCTTTACCATGATAAAATCTTTGAATGGTTGGTGCTCACCTTTGGCCTGTGTAAGGCCTTGTATAGTTTGATACTGTTCTTTCCCCCCTAATCCAGAACTTCAAACGCTTAACGGTAGAAACACTGTTTTGCTTAAGTTTAGGGGGGACATTTTTTTTGTATATATTTTTGTTTTCCTTTTTGTTTTGTCTACAATTTTTTTTTAAGAAGCTCCGGCAATTTTGACCCTCTTGCCATAGCCTGACAGTGAGGGCACTGTCAAGTTTAAGTTTGGGGGTGTGCTCGGTAAGCTTTCTTCCTTCACATTCATTTGTCTATTTTGCATTTGCATACCTTATTAAAAATCCATAAAAATCAGAAAAATTTCTAAAAACATAAAAACTTTTTTGTCAAGTTAGCTAGTAAGAAGAACTCTGATTCAACATTCGACGGTTTTTGTTTGAAAAAATAGGAATAACTAAATCTTATGTTTAGATTTTGAAAACCTGAAAGATAACTCTCCTTTGAAGTTAACTATAGCTGATATACGTGTTTACATTACACTACACGTGTTGTGAGTCTTGGAAATTAGATGACAAGTCTTTTATGTTTAAAAAAACTTTTAAATAGATAAATGATTTTCTGAAGATCAAATAGGTTTGTTCTGAAATAAGTAATATATCAAGAATAGTTTATGAAGTAAGTGAATATGAAGGAATATTATTGATGCCTTAATTGGAACTAAGTCTGAAAAATAACCCATCGGAAACTTAATTGGAATGATTACACACCAAACTCACTAAACACGTCTTTTATCCAAAAAATAATTGAACTACCGGTTATATCTCCGTTCGTATTGAATCATCATGTTTTTCACGCCAAACTGTCTTTTGTTTTTGGACCTAGGTAACTTGAGTAATTAAGTCCGCTGGGGTGTTTCTACACCTAATGCCCTAAAACCAACTGGTTTGGGTGCATTGGCCCAAAGCTCGCTAAGAAGCCTAGAAAGTCCAGTTTTAAAACAAAGTCAAGCAAGTGTTCTCTCCGAGTTAAAATTCCTAACGGTTTTTTGTGTGAGAATAATCTTGATAAAAGACAGGCTTTTATAAAAATTTTAACGGAGATATGAAGGTTTTATTCTATGATAAAGACTATTGCACATTCACAGAGGTGTGTATGAAATGAAAACAAGAATAAGGTGGAGTGAAAAATACGACTTAGTTTCCTGTTAAGGAAGATAGAAATTCTGAAGTTGAAACCTTACTGGAAAACGAAACTTGAAAAATGCTTAACTCTCTATAAAACTTATGTGATCCTTTTAAAATTGTTATCTGGGCTTTATTGTGTGACATAATGACTTTATTCGACCTTTCGGGAACTTAACGACACTATTTTTGCACTGCACGTAAAGACATATAAAATCTGTAGTTAAATAAGAAGAGAGATGTGAAAAATAAAGGTTCGATAGTCTAAACTTAGGATTATAGAATTGTTATTTTCTAAAACAAAACTTTAGGGTTTGAATCTTAGTCATTTTACAAACTAGCTTGACGGGATTTTGTGGGTAGTATCCGCTGAAAACCCTCAGGAGACAACACTCCACCTACTAGGGACACCTAGAGGTTTAACGACTTGTTGCACGCGCTCAGTGCAATTGCGTTCCCTGCGAAAGTGCGGTTATCATTTTATTTTTGTGAATAATTGGTTTTGCTCGGGACGAGCAAAAGTTAAGTTTGGGGGTATTTGTTCATATCAGAATATTGCATTTTATACCGCCCATTCTTACGCTCGTGTGTTTATAGGTAGGTACTTTTAATCCGTGTTTGTTACATGTTTGCAGAATACAGGTTTCCAGTACAAATATTGTTAATCAAGATTAATTCTCCACAGTTACACCAAATGCAGAACATCTGTCCATAGCGGATAAAAGCCGGGTTCCGGTCATCCATATCCATCCAGTGCCGAGTACCGGTTCCCGATACAAGACATGTGACAGTGGTCATTCATGTCTGGGACAAGCACAGAGCACGAGGTGGGCTGCACAAGAATCAATGGGTGCGCGGAGCTCGAGGGAGAGACAAAGTCAAAAGTAAAAAGATATGCAATCTTGGACTTAGAAATCTGCAAAGATTCTGAAGACTTTTGTGCATTTTGAAGATTACAAACACGAGGGCACAGAAAACCAGTGATTCTGACAAAAGCCCACTGCCCAATTCAACTTTATGGCCGCGCATGCGCCGCAGTATGGGGCCCTCTCTGTGTCATCTTTCAGGGGTACTTTGGGGATTTCATTTGGAGTCTGCTTGTTGCCCTAGAATTCCAGTTTCCCTCCTATAAATACCCCGGACCAGAGCTTAACCAAGGGAGCTTTTCTTTGTTCTCTTTTTGTGTAATTTTGTTGTTCTTTTTCTTCTTCTTCATTCCTCTTCCATTAAATTGTAGTGAGAGCTTTTGAGTGGGAGATTAATGAAGATGAGGGCTTTTTATATTTCTTGTTAGTTTGCTCCCCCTTGAGATTTCTGCTTTCTCTTGCTCATTCAATCTCTTCATTGAGGTTGAATGGTTAAGAGTTAGTTATTGATCTCAAGGGTCGTATTTTCTCACGGGACTAGATCTTCACTTCACATGCGTTCTCTCCCCTTCCCTTGATCTTGCAAGTTCTTCATTGAGCTTGCTAGTTTAAGGGTTGGCTATTGAGCACATGCTTGGCTTGGGTTCTACTTCCGTGTTCTTTTCTTGTTCTTTTTATTACTCGCTTTTTATTACTTGTCTTTTTATTACTTGCATTTTCTTACTTGCAATTTTATTCATGCTCTTTAATACTTGTATCTTTTCTTTTCTTTGTTCTTTTCTTTTTGTTCTCTTTTGTTCATGTTGTAAATGTTGTAATTATTATTGTTAAGATAAAATACGGTTTTATAAGTTAACATTTCTTTGCCAATTCCTTTTCCCGTTATTTTCCATTTGAACTCCGCCCAAACCATACGCAAGCGCTCCGTTAGGCACCGTACCCTGACAAGGTAACGGTGATTCCTAACCACGACCGGTTGCGTTCGGTTTGGCCGGAGACGAAGGCAAGAGACAAGAACGGAAGGACAAGGGTAAATAAGCCGGATTCCACGAATACCTACCTTAAATCCCCTAATCCACGTTGTTTCCAATTGCTTTGCTTCAATTGGTCAAGACTCGGCTCAAAGGTTTTTGAATACGGATTTCTTAGCTTACAATCTCGTATTTTCTTAACAACCTTATACTTGCAGATAAACACATAGGTTAGAACAAACAAACATACAAGATTCTTTATTGACTCGTCTAAAGCAAGAAGGTAAGATAACACCATCTCCCTGTGGACCGACCCGTGCTCACCGGCTAGCTGCATAGCGACACCGTCCTGATCGCGGTTACACTTAAATTCTTTGAACATCCGACACGCCAAAAGCGTGCGATCACCTACCACTCCATATAAAATGTGGAGAGGGAAGAGACCCTATCTCAAGTATATCAAGATATGGGGGTGTCCGGAATATGTTAAAAAACATAATCCGGACAAGCTCGAGGCACGATCGGTTTTGTGTAAGTTTGTAGGATACCCCAAGCATTCAAGTGGGTATATAGTCTACCACACTGAAGAACAAAAGGTGTTTGTCGCTCGCCACATTGTCTTCTTAGAGAGCGAATTTCTTGCAAAAGAAATTGGTGGGAGCGCGGTAGAGCTGGAAGAAATTCCAGAACCTCAAACTACTACCGAGGACTTAGTAGAACCTCAGATTTCAATAGAACATGACGAACCAACGCCACTTCGCAGATCTAGTAGGCTTTTTCATCCTCCTGAAAGGTACTATGGTTTTCTTCTAGATGGGGATCGAGAGGATTGCATCATCGATGATGATGAGCCTACTAGTTTTCAGCAGGCTATCACAAGTAGCGACTCAGTGAAGTGGCTGGATGCTATGAGATCCGAAATGGAATCCATGTATACCAATAAAGTTTGGACTTTATTGATTTCTCCTCCTGGGGTGAAACCAGTTGGATGCAAATGGATCTTCAAAAAGAAGATTGGTACATTTGGACAAGTGGAAACCTACAAAGATAGACTCGTTGCAAAAGGTTTTCGTCAAAGACTAGGATTGGACTATGATGAAACCTTTTCACCCGTAGCTATGCTTAAATCCATTCGGATCCTGCTTGCCATTGCTTCCTTCCATGACTATGAAATCTTGAAGATGGACGTAAAAACAGCTTTTCTAAATGGACATTTAGAAGAGAGTGTTTACATGGATCAACCAGAAGGTTTCTTAGACAGTGGGCGCAGTGGAAAGGTGTGCAAATTGCTTAAATCCATTTATGGATTAAAGCAAGCATCACGGAGTTGGAACATCTGCTTTGATGAGAAGGTCAAGGAATTTGACTTTATCAAAAATGTAGATGAACCATGTATTTATAGGAAGATTGTAGAAGGAGCAGTAGTCTTCCACATTTTATATGTCGACGGCATATTACTGATATGAAATGATGTCCCTATGCTACAATCGGTAAAGCTCTTCTTGTCACAGAAATTCTCCATGAAAGACTTGGGAGATGCATCATACATTCTGGACATTAAGATCTATCGTGATAGATCTAATAGAATGTTGGGACTTTCACAGTCCAGGTATATTGACACTATACTAAAGAGATTTAGTATGGAAGATTCCAAGCGAGGTATATACCCGCTTGTCACGGGATCACCCTCTCTAAAGAGATGTCTCCAAAGACTGATGAAGAGAGGGCTCGCATGGACATTATACCCTATGCTTCGGTAGTAGGATCTATAATGTATGCAATATTAATACCAGACTAGATGTAGCTTACGCACTTAGTGTGGTAAGTAGGTATCAGTCTGACCCAGGTGAGAAGCATTGGATAGCGGTAAAGAACATTCTCAAGTACCTAAGAAGGACTAAGGAGATGTTCTTGATTTACGGTAATGGGGACCTCCAGGTTGAGGCTTTTACCGACTCCGGATTCCAAAGTGACAAAAATGACTCTAAGTCCATTTCGGTTACCCTGAATGGAGGGGCAGTATCTTGGAGGAGTTCCAAACAGGATACCGTCGCAGACTCAACTATGGAGGCTGGGTATATAGCTGCTAGTGAAGCCACAAAAGAAGCTGTCTAGATGAAGAAGTTCATCTCTGAACTTCAGGTGGTTCCGTCCATTGCCAATCCAATACCTTTGTATTGTGATAACAATGGAGCTATAGCATTAGCGAAGGAACCAAGGTCCTGTTAGTTATATATATGCTTGGACATATATAGGGAGGACTTTCTTGCTCGACATGATAGTATGCTATCTGGTTGCTCTTTATCTTAACATGTACTCTAATTATCTCTATGTTACATGTTGATAAAGCCCTTAGGATATGTACTCGACTACTGGGACTATGATGAGATCATACTGGTGGGGCCACGGTAGTCGACGGGTACATCCTATAACTGTTCCTAGTCGAGGGTGTATCGAGACAGGGCATCGATACACCAGAGCAGACTAGCGTATACGCATCTTGACCCATATGATGGGCGATGGATGATCCCATATCCATCGGTGTTTGACATGAAGGATGGTGTACGGGTGCTCAGTGGAGACTGGGTTCACTGGACGGACTCGCTGAGAACTCCCAGATGGTATTATACCTTACGTCAGATGGCAGTTCTCCGGTGACACTGGTACAGAGTAGTATGTTGACCCGAGATCGTCATAAACTCTTGTGTGATTCCCACTGTACTTTGATTTCCATCATACCACGTCCAAGAGGGCGTGCAAAAAGGTGGCTTTTAGGTACAGTCCCGAATCACATGGAGGCAATGAGCGATAGGAGGGGATTCGTCTCTCCCGGTATAGGGAGTTGATGTTGTGCTGTGTTCGATTGGCTATAACCGGAAATCCCTGGCCAGGGTTGCTGAGATTTACTGGTAAGTGTTATCAGTAGTTTCTTGAACTGTTATAGACCTCATATCGACAAGACTTATCGAGCTACTGGGGACTGACGTTTACCACCCCTAGGCGAGATATGCGACATATCATATGACGAGACCGGACTGTACGGGAGTGTTACTGATTGGATTCATAGGAGAAAGTACAGGCTTGCTTGTTGATCTTCTGATCTCTCAATATCCGGGTGGCCGTTACGTTTAGCAGACCGCTTGCGGCTTGTGGGTGTTTTATATGATCATCACCTACTGTCGGCGTATTGACGAGTCTTTAGAGTCCTACACAGGGGTTTCCTGGCTCAAGCGAAACGGAGTAGGAGCACATATGTGATATGTGCGGGACCGAGATTAATACGATATGAGATACCGTATTCTATTCTCGCGATTCATGACATTGATTGATTGCATGCGATATAGCCGGGTTATCGGATCAAGTGTTGATTCGATAAGTTGTTACACATGATATTAGTCGGTTATAGCCGGGTTATTAAATCAAGAGTTGATTTAATAATTTAATGTATAGTTATATATTTGATATATTACATTACATTAACTAGTATTAGATCACTTAAGATTTATTTTCTCCCTTGATTGTGCATGAGTGTATATGTGATATATATTTGTGTACATATGATTGTGTCATGCTTGATGATACATCAAAGATGGGTGTATGAGACTTATACCAAGATTAGGGTAAAGATTAGGGTTTTGTTTATATCTTAAGAATAACAAAAGAGAAAGACTTTGTCAAAGTTCTCAAGCTTTCATGAAGCTTGTGGAAACATTGACAAAGTCAACTCTTTTGTCAATCTTAAGGATATTTAGTTAACCCAACCCTTAACCATATACTTTGGTCAATTCTCTACATGAGTTAAGCATGATAGCTTAACTCACCCATGGTTACATTATTGAGGATAATTCATATGATGATATTATTCTTTTTTCTTCTTCTTCTTCTTCATCAAGCTCCATGAAAAGCTTACTAGCTCTAATGGTGCCATGAGAAAAAGTGTGAGAAAATCAATTCTAAAGTGAGCCCACTTTCTACTTCTTCATCCTCTACCACTTGCCATGTAGTAAAGTGTGTTCTCTTCACAAAGTTCTTGACCTAGTGAAGGAAATGCTTGAGTTAGTGTCTCCCCAACGTAGATCATCTTCGGCCTCGAAGTCATCGAAGAAAGCACGTTCGTTCTTCTGTGGAGCTTCTCTAGAGTCCGGAGTTCACGATCGCAGCGAAGGGGACATCTACACGGAGCTATTGAAATGAAGGACCAGATCTATAAAGGTTGTAATCCCTCTCACTTATTGTTAAACTGTTTAACATGTTCGTTTTCGCCTAATCTCTAGTTTAAAGATCCGACTTTGGGTTGTTCGGCACGGCTAAATTTTTAATCGGGCATGGTTGATGCCTCATGGAACCTTGTGAGCGTGCCTAGCAACCCTACAGTGGTATCAGAGCCATGCTAGAGCTTTAGGCGTAGTCTAGGCGAAGTTTAAAGTCCGATCGAACTCCGAATACCCTGTTTATACCCTTCTCTGTACATTTTTCAAAAATGTGGTTTTTTATGAATTAAAAATGCTCAGAAAAACAAGCAGGAAAAACTAAGAGTTACTGTGAAGTATGGTCCACTAAGTCGCTCACGTGAACGCGGAACCGCGGCCAAACCATGGGTTTGGCGGTGGTTCCGCGGCCAAAATTTTGACTTAGTCCCTCATATTTCATATATTTATTCTTAGGTCCTTTCTTGTCATTTTTTTCTGGGAATTTTTTAATTCCACTCAAGTGTTGGGTTTTCTAGAGTTATATTGGGGACTCATTGATTCGATCGGATAATTTAACTTTGTTTAGTTTGTCCGGGTAATTTTTAGAAACTGTTAAAATGTTCGAACGGATATCAATAACTCACTTTTTCCCTTGTCGGAAATTTTTTCAAAAGTTTGATTTTTTTTCTCGAGTTTAAGAACGTTCTAAGTCGTGCATGTAACACGGTGGACCCTCTAGAAGACAACAAACCTTAACTCGATTATGTGACCATCTTGAATTGCCTCTAAACCTTAGGGTTTGGGGCAGTACGGCGTGCCACATGTGAGGCGTTGGCTTGACCCTTCTACGGCTGGACCATTGGTACTGTGGCATGTGATGGATGTTTTTAAACTGATTTCAACTGTTGAGATATATTGGAGAAATCTTGGGTGTTTGATTATTCGATTGGAAAGTTCAACATTGTCTATTTATCTGGAATATGATACAATATTTGGAATCCACAAGTAGTTATGAGATAACTAATTTGAATGTTATAAATATAGCAGTTTAGTCTCAGATGATCGGTTGCCACGGAATTTTGATATGATCAAAAGTCCGTCGCAATCACGTAGCGTACGCGGATACTCGCCGGGTAAACTTAATAGATAGCCATGCCCTATAGCCCCGACCAAGTGACTGTAGGAGAACCCCGTCGCTAAAAGCATCCATTCGGTTGCTAGCGGCAGCGGTGTTCCGCCTTAGTGCACTTCGTCGACGGCATCCGGGGATGCGGCAGTCTACTAAAGTTTGCGACGAGCATTCGATCAGGATGTCGGGAATCTTGTTGAATTGCCCGACTTGATATTGAAAAGAGTTTTCGATAATGAGACTAAAATGCGGGGTTTATAATTGTTAGGCATGCGATGTATAAGGAATTCATTTGGTTAGGCATGCGATGTCTAAGGAATTCATTTGGTTAGGCATGCGATATCTAAGAAGGTTGCGGATTTCAACTGTTGTAGTTTTACACTTTCTTTTCTGTGACCGTAAGCGTAGTATGTGGTGTATCGCCGGCTTCGTTGCTATACATCAACGACAATCGGGATACGCATACATGCTTACGTTGATGATATGTGATATTATATGTTGCTGTGATATGTTATATTGGATCGTCGCGTTTTGAATTGCCAGGGTTTTTATGTGAGATAAGAGTTTTTCTTTTTCATTCATGTAAAATTCATTTGGATGTAATATTCTTTTATTGGGGCACTTCCGGGCTGAGGATGATGTCACCATTGTATATTTTTTACTTTTCCGCATTAGGTAGACCCAAGGCAGGGAGCACAAGTAACCGGGTTCTAAGGTCCAGTGGGAGACCATCTCGAGGAGTCGAGACCGGGTCTCCTAACCCTAGAATTGGCAGTGTTGCTTGCCGCTCTCGTAGTGGTCTAGGGATGTGGGTTTGGCTATTCATCGCGACCATGGAATCTTTGTTTTATACAGGCTCGTATTAAAAACACGGACGTCCTAGTATATCCAATATTTCATATATGTTCTTTTGCTGCTATGTTCTATGATGAGATCATATTACTGCCTGAGACGAATGTTTATATTATATATATGAGATATATGTTATATTGCAGATTTCGTTTCGAATGCGATGCTTATGAAGCATAATAAAATGGGACTTCATTAATGAGATTAATGAAACTAAAAGAAACCTAAAGATGTTGTAGAAACTTGTTAAAAAACTGGTAGCTCTAGTTTTTGCTTTGCATAGCGGTGTTCCTTGTAGAACATCCAGCACCTTATTCGATAAGGAAAGAGCCGAGATCCCTTCACCGGGAGTGACCTCTTTAGTAAAACTAGCAGATGCTACAAACTCGATTTGTCTTTTGATTGCTTCTATAGTTCTTGCTTTGCATATTGATATTTGTGAAATATCCTGCACCTTATTCGATGAGGAAAGGGCCGACGATCCCTTCACCCGGAGTGACCCCTTTAGCAAAACTAGAAAAGCCTAAAAAACACTCTATTTAAAATCACTCGATTCTACAACGATATCAAGTTCATTATGCAAAGGGTTTTCTTAAAAACCTATCGTAGCCCTTCGTCATTTCAGATAAGTCCTACTTAGTATTCGTGCTATGTTTGTTGACCTCCGTCAAGGCGTAGTGTGCGGTAGCTGACTAGTATTTATCTGCTTATGCATATGATGCAGATTGGATTAGGGTAGTCGTGCGGCCTTGTTGACCTCCGTCAAGGGTCGTGCGGGTGGGTTTAATTCAATCAGGAAATGACGGGTAGAACTTGACTAGCAGCCTATGGTTTGTTGACCTCCGTTAAGGTCATAGGAAGCTAGGGGTAAAAGCTTTATTGGGAATTTCAAGTGTTGAAATTTGCAATGAGATTGCATACCTTCTATGAGATAGTTGGATCTCGATACCCGCTGCGAGTAAGAGTTACTCCTGGGAGAGTTTTACACATTACAATTAGCCGATTAAGTAGGTGTCTAGAAAGGTGTTAACGGGGTTATGCCTCTGGGAAAACGAGGTTTTCTTTAATTAGGTTCGTGCGAAAGCACGGGGGACCACCCTCAAAGTACCGACACTGGCCTGGCTGAAAGTTCAGCGAACTTGTAGCGTGTAATTAATCTCGGCTAGTCTTTCCTTTTAGGGTTTGAAGGAAGATTTGATTAAAACAGTGGGAGACATCCTGATTAGATATATTAGATAACCAATCTAATCTTGCAAGACCATATGCTGAGTGTTTTCTTCTCTCTCTCCAGGTAGCGACCATATCACGCCTTAATCAAGATAATAAAATGGATGAATTGACCGAACCAGCTTGTTATACTGAGCTGGGGAACGTTGGTCCCCCTCCAACTTATAATTGTTATAAGACAGAGCAGGAAATTGGGGAATACCAGATTTCTCGTGCCGCCCAAACGAAGAAAGTGCATGTTGATGCATCATCTTCGGGTGTGTTCATTACAGAGAACTGTTTCTCAGTATCCTTTACGTCCTGGGTATGAGATACCGGATCAGGATCCCGCATATGTAATCTGTTACATGGGCTACAGATAGGTAGAGAACTGAGAACGGGTGATAAGTTTCATGAGATAGAAAACGGTGCAACTGTTGCAACCAAGTTTGTTGGTCACTATCACCCTGTATTACCAGAATACATTGATTCTGAACAAATGTTATTAGATACCGAACTTGATATACAACATCATATCAGTCTCTTAATTAGAAAAGAAAGGATATAATTTTGTATTGTTGGATAATGTTTTGAACATTTCCTATATCAAAAGTTGATCGGTTCAGGCACGTTATCTAAAAGCATTGACGTTCTAATTCAAACTACAGTTCTTAGTATACAGAATATACACGAGAGGAAGAGTTCAGAAATGAACGAATCCTTCTTGAGGCATTGTAGACTAGGTCATATCAATGCGACCCGACTAGCTAAGTTACATTTAGATGCATATTTAAATCTGATTAAATTTACATCTTGTGAAACTTGCTGGTCATGTCATAAAGATAAGATGACCACAGCTCTGTTTATTTGAAACAGAGAAAGAGTTAGTGAACTCTTGGGATTGATACATGCTGATGTATGAAAGTCTCCTGTCTACACATGCCAAGACCGGTTCTTTGTACTTCATTACATTTTCTGATGATCTCTCAAGATACTGACATATGTTCATGTTGAAACACAAGTCCGAATCTTTGATGAGATCAAGGAGGAGAATACTTGAGCACGGAATTCCTGGACTATTCTAAAGGAGAATGAGATTCTCTCTCAGCATTACTCCTCCGTATACACCATAGCACGTCGGTGTATCGGGGCGGAGCAATACCACCCTATATGATATGGTGTGCTCTATGATGAGTACTACTGAGTTTCCTATTTCCTTTTGGGTGTTATGCGCTTGAGAAGCTGCATACCTATTGAATAGGTTTCAAATCAAATCAGTTGCCTACCACTTCATATGTGATATGGAAAGGGAAGAGCCCATTTCTTAAGTTTGTTAAGATTTGGTGTTGTCCGGACTATATCTAAAAGCAAAATCCGGACAAGCTCGAGGCAAGGTCTGTTATGTAGAACTGGAAAGGTTCCAGCTATACAAACAGCAGCTGATGATTTGGTAGAACCAAAGGATTTAATAGTTTCCAACAAACCTCAGCCTCTCCGCCGATCTAATAGGGTTCCTCATCCACCTGAGAGATACTTCGGTTTCTCTATGACAGTGGGAGCGAGGATTGCATCATGTGATGATGACCCAACTAGTTTCGAGCTGGCCATCAGGAGTGAGACTCTGTAAGAATGGCTGGATGCTTAGTGATCTGAGATGGAATCTTTATACACCAACAAAGTATGGACTTTGGTTGCTTTATTTGAAGGGTTAAATCCCCATCAGGAGCAAGTATATCTTGAGAAGATTACTTGGTGTACATGGAAAAGTTGAGACTTTCAAAGCTATGCTTAAGTCCATCCAGATCCTACTTGCCACGGCTGCATACCATGACTACGATATCTGGTGGTTGGGTGCCATGACTGCTTTTCTAAATGATGTTTTAGAAGAGAGCGTCTATAAGTACACAGCCAGAGGGCTTCGTAGACAGTGGGAGTAGCAGAAACATGTGCAAGATGTTTTATATGATAAAGCAGGCATCACGGAGTTGGAACATCTGTTTTAATATGGTAGTCAAAGAGTTTGACTTCATCAAAATGGTATATGAACCTTGTATATACAAAAAGGTACTAGGGAGTATGGTGGTGATCCTCGTAGAGTACGTGGATGACATACTTTTGATAGGGAAGGAGTTTCCTATGCTACGCTCGGTCAATCTCCGCTTATCAGAAGGATTCTCCATATAGGATCAAAGTGATACCTCCTTAAATCCTGGGTTTTGGATCTATGAGATAGATCTAATTGGATATTAAGGTTCTCACTAGTTGTAGTGAGATGGTATCAATCGATCCTGTGGAGAATCACTGAAAAGGTTCCAGGGTGATAAGGACGACTGAATGTCAGTCGCAGGCATTGTCTTTACCCTCAGTGGAGGGACGGTATGTTGGAAGAGTTCTAAGCTAGATACCGTGACTTACTAGACGATTAAAGGCAAGATACATCATTACTAAGGATGCTACCAAAGAGGCAGTCTGGATATATAAGTTCATGAGATGAACTTCGTTCCAACAATTGTGTGACAATGGAGTTATGGCTTTTGCCAAGAAACCCCCGTCCCATCTGAAATCCAGATATAATTCTTGGACAGTATCACCTGGTCATGGAGATGGTTGATCTTCAGGGAGATCGAGGTTAGGAGAGTAGACACAGAGGACAACAGCACGGATCCACTCACAAAGGCCTTTTTCCCAGTAGAGACTTTTATGGGATGGTTGAGTATGAGATACTTCAACCGCAGCTAATTGTTGGGTATGTGATACCACAACAGATGGACCTAGTGCAAGTGGGAGATTGTTAGTTATATGTATGCCGTAGAGGCCATTACTATACATACGATGTATATTGTAGTGGATGCTTGGACATATATAGGGAGGACTTTCTTGCTCGACATGATAGTACGCTATCTGGTTGCTCTTTATCTTAACATGTACTCTAATTGTCTCTATGTTACATGTTAATAAAGCCTTTAGGATATGTACTCGACTACTGGGACTATGATGAGATCATACTAGTGGGGCCACGTTAGTTGACGAGTACATCCTATAATTGTTCCTAGTCGAGGGTGTATCGAGACGGCATCGATACACCAGAGTAGACTAGCGTATACGCATCTTAACCCATATGATGGGCAATGGATGATCCCATATCCATCGGTGTTTGACATCAAGGATGGTGTACAGGTGCTCAGTGGAGACTGGGTATACTGGACGGACTCGCTGAGAACTCCCAGATGGTATTATACCTTACGTCAGATGGCAGTTCTCCGGTGACACTGGTACAGAGTAGTCTGTTGACCCGAGATCGTCATAAAGTCTTGTGTGATTCCTATTGTGCTTTGATTTCCATCATACCACGTCCGAGAGGGCGTGCAAAAAGGTGGCTTTTGGGTACATTCCTGAATCACATGGAGGCAATGAGCGATAGGAGGGGATTCGTCTCTCCCGGTATAGGGAGTTGTTGTTGTGCTGTGTTCGATTGGCTATAACCGGAAATCCCTGGCCAGGGTTGCTGAGATTTACTGGTAAGTGTTATCAGTAGTTTCTCGAACTGTTATAGACCTCATATCGACACGACTTATCGAGCTACTGGGTCTGACGTTTACCACCCCTAGGCGATATATGCGACATATCAGAAGACGAGACTGGACTGTACGGGAGTGTTACTGATAGTATTCCGAGGAGAATGTACAGGCTTGCTTGTTGATCTTATGATCGCTCAATAAACGGGTGGCCATTACGTTTAGCAGACCGCTTGCGGCTTGTGGGTGTTTGATATGATCATCACCTACTGCCGGCGTATTGACGAGTCTTTAAAGTCCTACACAGGGGTTTCCTAGCTCAAGCGAAATGGAGTAGGAGCACATAAGTGATATGTGCGGGACCGAGATTAATACGTTATGAGATACCGTATTCTATTCTCGCGATTCGTGACATTGATCGGTTGTATGCGATATAGCCGGGTTATCGGATCAAGTGTTGATTCGATAAGTTGTTATACATGATATTAGTCGGTTATAGCCGGGTTATTAAATCAAGAGTTGATTTAATAATTTAATGTATAATTATATATTTGATATATTACATTACATTAACTAGTATTAGCTCACTTAAGATTTATTTTCTCACTTGATTGTGCATGAGTGTATATGTGATATATATTTGTGTACATATGATTGTGTCATGCTTGATGATACATCAAAGATGGATGTATGAGACTTATACAAAGATTAGGGTAAAGATTAGGGTTTTGTTTATATCTTAAGAATAACAAAAGAGAAAGACTTTGTCAAAGTTCTCAAGCTTTCATGAAGCTTGTGGAAACATTGACAAAGTCAACTCTTTTGTCATTCTTAAGGATATTTAGTTAACCCAACCCTTAACCATATACCTTGGTCAATTCTCTACATGAGTTAAGCATGATAGCTTAACTCACCCATGGTTACATTATTGACGATAATTCATATGATGATATTATTCTTTTTTCTTCTTCTTCTTCTTCATCAAGCTCCATGAAAAGCTTAATAGCTCTAATGGTGCCATGAGAAAAAGTGTGAGAAAATCAATTCTAAAGTGAGCCCACTTCCTACTTCTTTTTCCTCTACCACTTGCCATGTAGTAGAGTGTGTTCTCTTCACAAAGTTCTTGACCTAGTGAAGGAAAAAAGCTTGAGTTAGTGTCTTCCCGACGTAGATCATTTTCGGCCTCGAAGTCATCGAAGCAAGTGTTGGATATATGTATGCCCTAGAGGCCATTATGTGATAGTGGATGTATCTATACATGTATATATATTCAGTTTGCATTCTTGCTCGACATGATAGTATGCTATCTGGTTCTTCTTTATCTGACATGTTGATTTGATCATGCTTTTATTCATTCATACATGCTGATAAAGCCCTGAGGATATCGGATTGACTACTCTGATTATGATGGAGATCATACTAGTGGGACATCTGTAGTCTATAAGCATATCCTGGAATGTCCCTAGTCGTAGGTATATCGAGACGGGGCATTGATATACCAGAGTAGACTAGCGTATATGATACTAGACCCATACGATGGGCGATGGATGTTCCCACATTCATCGATGTTTGACATCAAGATCATATACGGGTGCTCAGTGGTGACTGGGTACACTGGACGGACGCACCGAGAACTCCTATATGGAATTATATCTATCGTCGGATAGCAGTTCTCAGGTGACACTGGTACAGGTTAGTCTGTAGACCCGAGATCGTCATGGAGTCTTGTGTGTTCTCCCACTGTACTTTGATTACCACCCTACCACGGCTCTACTGAGTCATGCAAACAGGTGGCCGTTGGGTACAGTCCCGAGACACACGAAGATGATGAGCGATAGGAGGGGTTTCATCTCTCTCGGTATTGGGAGTTGATGCTGTGCTGTGCCCGACTGGTTATAACAGCAAGTCCCTGGCCAGGGCTGGTGAGATTTGCTGATAAGTGTTACCAGTAGTTTCTCGATCTGTTATAGACCATTCACCGACACGACTTATTGAGTTATTGGGGTCGACGTGACCATCCCTAGGCTCGATATGCAGCATATCTGACGAAGAGACCGGACTGTACGGTAATGTTGCCGGATGGCTCGACGGGAGTTGTAGCAGGTTCGCTTGTTGTCTTCCGATCGCTCAATACCCAGGTGGCCGTTACGTTTAGCTGACCGCTTGCGGATTGAGGGTACTTGATATGATCATTACCCTCTGCCGGCGTATTAATGAGTCTTAGAGTCCCACAAAGGAGTTACCCAGTCCTGGCGAAACGTTGTGGTGCGCATATGCGATATGCGCATGCACCCGATTGAAATGTGCGTATATGATACCGAACATTGATCGGGTGAACTACTTTTGGTGGGGTCATATGAGATATGACCGGATTGATAAATCAAGTGTTGATTTATCATTTAACCATTAGTTTTCTCACTTAAAGCCTTTTCTTAGATGATAGATGTGTGCATGCATGTGTGCTTTTCTTTCTTTCTTTCATGCTAGTTTCATGCACATGTGGATGTGCATACATGCACACATACACACACTCATCCATCATGGTTGTTAGCATATGGAAATGGTGGCAATATAAGACTCACACCATGGATTATATAATAGATTATTATTTAATTTTGGATTTAAAAGAAAATGAAAAAGGGAAGGATAATCATTCTTGCTTCTACATTCTTCCTTTGACCTAACCATGCTCAACTACCACTAACCTAAGGTTATCCTTCTCTTTATCATTCCAAACTAAAGTTAAATAATGTCTCCATCACTTTAACCATGGTTCATAGCATGAAGGAATAAAATATATATTGATATATTTCTTTTTCTTCACTAGAGTTATCTTTTTACCTCTTGTCAAAAAATTGCCACCATCTTCTTCCTCTTGCTGTTTTGCTCTCTAGTTTTTACTAGTGAGCAAATACCACTTAAAGATAGGTTTTTGAAGTGAGAAACCTAACCACAACATCATTCTACACAAGTTTAGCCGTTTTGTTTAGAGTGTTCTCTTCAGTTTGACGAAGTTGCGAGCTTGGACGGAGATCTCCGTGGTGGATCGTCATGGACACAAGGGGACTTCAAGAGGACCTTCGTTCAACACCCTAGAGACCAAGGAGTCCAGTGAAAGGGAGCTACAAAGGTTGTAGTCTCGAAACCCTAGATTAGTTCGCTTTTTATTTCGTAACCCTAATTTTCTAGGATCGATCCCTTTGCATGTTAGTTTAGCACCATAAAAATTAAAACTTTGGGTCATGTGATACTTCAAAACTCTTCATAGGGTGCTAAAAAAACCTTTCATTGGTATCAGAGCTACTAGGCATTGGATGTTGACCTATGGGGGGTTCTCACTGTGTGACAGTGTGGCGAAGCATAGGCTCTTACCCCAAGGGTGTCCCGAGACCGGAAGGTGTTCCGGCGGGTTGTAGTCCTCGCAAGGGGACATGCGTAAAATGTAGCGGCTGAGGGACCCGTTGGTGCCACGGCGACCCCATTGGATGGGGTGGCTGCCTGACCTACATTGGTATCAGAGCCGACCTAGAACATTAGGCGACGTTTTTACGAAGTGAAAACCCCGATCGGACAAAAATACGGTATTTTTGGTTGCTCTCTGGAAATTTTCTAAAATTTGATAATTTGCAGAATTAAAAATATGTAAAAAATTCAGCAGGAAAATATAAGGATTACGGTACAAAAAGTTTCAAGTGAACAGTGATTTTCGCCGCGGAAACGCGGCCTAAGCTTGCTTAGCCCGCGGTTCCGCGGCCGTATATATGCATTGATGAATACGTTTTGTACAGTAATTCATGAATCTGCTTGTATATATTTTTGGATATTTTTAATCTGTATTTGGTTTTGAAAAATTCTGGAGATGGTTTTGGACTCGTCATTTCGATCGGGATTTTTATTTCGTAGCTTTTCCGGGTAAATTAGAAAGTATTGAAGTGTTTGAACGAGTATCATTTACTCACTATTCACGAGGTTTAAATACTTTGGAGATACGTGCAAGTCTTTTTGCGGTGGTCCCTCTAGAAGACAACAAACCTTAACTCGATTATGTGACCGTCTCGAACTGCCCTTTCAACCTTAGGGTTTGGGGCAGTACGGCGTGCCACATGTGAGGCGTTGGCTTGACCCTTCTACGGCTGGACCGCTACTACTGTGTCACACTCCGGATTTTTGAACCCTGCTCAAGTGTTGAGCTTTAGTGAATCTTGGGTGCTTGATCGTTCGTTCGAAAACTTTAATACTGTCTGTTTGTCTGGAATGTGATACAATATGTGGAATTCATATAGTTTAGGCATGAAATACGAAATATGTCATATTTCGCATTTATGATGTCTAAAGAGAATCTGGATTCCAAATATTAGAGTTTTACACTTTCTTTTCTGTGACCGTAAGTGTAGTATGTACGATATCGCCGGTTTCGTTGCTATACATCAACGACAATCGGGGTATGCATACTTACTTACGTTGATGATATGTGATATTATGTGTTGCTGAGATATGATGTGCAGGATTGTCGCGATCGAATAGCCGGGGGGTTTTTGTGAGATGAGAGTTTTATATTTTCATTCATGTAAATTCAAATGTAATATTCTTTTATTTGGGGCACTTCCAGGTTGCGGTTGTGTCACCAGTGTTGTATATTATTTACTTTTCCGCATTAGGATGGATCCAAGGAGGGGAGCACTGGTGACCGGGTTCTGGGGTTCAGTGGGAGGCCATCTCGAGGAGTCGAGACCGGGTCTCCTAAACTCCAGGATTGGTAGGGTCACTTGCCGCTCTCGTAGGGGTCCAGGGTGTGGGCTTGGCTATTCATCGCGACTGTGGAATCCGTATTTTCTATTCTGGCTAAATACTAAATACGGACGTCCTAGGATATCCTATGTTATATCTATGTTTCTGCTGCCTGTGTTCTGTGATATCTGAGACGAATGACATATTATATATATGATATATAGTAGACGTTGCTTATGTTTTACACCCGCGCTAGTCCCGTCCCGATATGCCGTTAGTTAAGTAACCTAATGGTGCATAACGGAACATTGCGGCGAATGCGGATGGCATAAGCGTACGTGTTATTTTCGTTTCTTTTCTGTGATTGGCTTAAGGACTTAAATGATGGGATTACATTAATCTGATTAATGTAAAGAAAATAAACCTAAAAAGATGTTGTAGAATCGGATTTAAAAACTACTCGGCTATTTATGGAAAAGCTACATTTCAAAACTGCGGAGCTTAAGCCACTCCTTTTGAAAACTGTTTTGATTCTACAACGATATCAAGTTCAAAGCGTTAAAGATTTTCTTAAAAATCATTCGCAACCCTCCGTTATTTTAGGAAGTAGAGTACTTAGTATTCGTGCTACGTTTGTTGACTTTAGTTAAGGCGTAGTGTACGGTAGCTAAGTGATGTCTTCCTACACTGCATATGATGCAGATTAATTAGGACATTCATGTGACTTTGTTGACCATAGTTAAGGGTCATATGGGTGGGTCTAATTGATCAAGAAATGACGGGTAGAACTTGACTGGTACTTATGATTTGTTAACCATAGTTAAGGTCATGAGATTGCATACCTTCCATGTGATGGCTGGATCCCGATCCCACTGTGGGCAATAGTTGCTCCTAGGAGAGTTTTACAGTTTACAATTAGCTAACTCATTAGGTGTCTAGAAAGGTGTTAACGGGGCTCCGCCTCTGGGAAAACGAGGTTTACTCTAATTAGGTCCGTGCGAAAGCACGGGGAACCTCCCTCAAAGTACCGACACTGGCCTGGCTGAACGGTTAGCGAAGTTGTATACTGTAATTAATCCTGGCTAGTTTTTCTTTTTAAGGTTTGAAAGAAAACTTGATAAAAAGCAGTGGGAAACATCGATTAGACAAGATAATAAACCAATCTAATCTATGCAAGAGCTTTCGCAGAGTGTATTCTTTTCTCTCTCTTAATGGCAGATACCAATGACTGGACTTATGCTTCTACTAGATAAGAACAAACTGAATGGGACCAACTATAAAGACTGGCTGAGGAATCTAAAGATCGCCTTGACTTATGATAAAGTATCATATTTCCTCACGGCTTCAGCCCCGCCCGTCCCAGGCCTAAAGTCCTCAGTTGCGGACATTGAAGTCCGCAAGACATGGGACGCTGACTGTGCCACGGCAAAATGCCTCGCGCTTGCATCGATGTACAACACACATCAAAAGCAGCACGAGGACATGGACATTCACGGGATATTGCTCCATACAAAGGAGTTGTATGGGGAGCAGTCCCGCGTATTACGATACGATGCATCAAAGAAACTGTTCCAGATGCGAATGGCCCCTGGCACACCAGTAGCAGACCATGTTTTGAAGATGATAGCTCTTATAGAAGAGCTTGAGGGCCTCGGATGGACAATGGACAAAGAACAATATATAGATATTATTCTGCAGTCCCTCCCCTCCACCTTTGCTCAGTTCATAGTGAACTTTAACATGCATGGCATGGAGAAGGAACTCCCTGAACTCCTTAATATGTTAAGGAGCGCAGAGAGCACTATGAAGTCAGCAAAGACTCCCGTTATGACTATTGGACAGTCTTCTTCTTCTCGCCCGAAAGCTAAGGCCAAGGAAAAGAAAAAGAAGAAACCCACTAATCCTAAGGGCGGAGTCAAAAAGGTGAAGGGAAAGGGAAAGTCCACAGCTGGAGACCCGGGGAAAGGCGAGTGTTTTCATTGCCACAAGACAGGACATTGGAAGCGCAATTGCACGGAGTACCAAAGTCTCAAGAAGAAGCATGGTGATGCTTCTACTTCAGGTGCGTTTGTGACTGAAAACTGTTTTTCTATAAACTCTGCTTCCTGGGTATTGGATACCGGTTCAGGTTCTCACATTTGCAATTCTATACAGGGGCTGAGAAATAGCAAGGTTTTGAGGACAGGTGACCATACTCTCCGCGTTGGAAATGGTTCCAATGTACATACAGTCGCAGTGGGAGAGTATCATTTGGGGTTGCCATCTGGATGTATTTTGATTTTGAATCCATGTTATTTTGTACCAAGTATGCTATGTAATATAATATCCGTTTCTTTGTTGGACAATGAAGGGTATAATTTTGTGTTGCAGAACAATGTTATGAACATTCACCTAAATCAAATGTTGGTTGGGTATGGTACACTTAATAACGGAATATATGTCCTGAATCAACACACAGTTTTCAATATACAACACACTAATAAAAGAAAACTTTCAGAATTAAATGAAGCTTTTCTTTGGCATTGTAGACTTGGTAATATTAACGAAACAAGACTAAACAGGTTACACAAAGATGAATATTTAAACTCTTTTGAATATAAATCTTATGCGACTTGCCAGTCTTGTATCAAGGGTAAAATGACCAAAACTCCGTTTACCGGACACGGAGAAAGAGCTACTCAGCTCCTTGGCCTCATACATAGTGATGTATGTGGGCCAATGTCTACACAGGCTAGAGACGGTTTTTCATACTTCATTACATTCACCGAAGATTTCTCAAGATTCGGTCATGTATTTTTATTAAAACACAAGTCCGACGCTTTCGAGAAATTCGTTGAATATAAACAAGAAGTAGAAAAACAAACCGGCTTGAATATTAAGATGCTTCGATCAGATCGAGGTGGAGAGTATCTCAGTACAGAATTTGCAAACTTCCTAAAAGAGAATGGGATTCTCTCTCAGCTCACTCCTCCTTACACACCACAGCACAACGGTGTGTCAGAACGACGGAATAGGACCCTATTAGATATGGTCCGGTCCATGATGAGTGACGCTGAGTTACCAGTCTCGTTTTGGAGACATGCATTGGAGACTGCAGCGTTTCTGCTAAACAGGGTTCCAACCAAAGCCGTGTCTACCACGCCATATGAGTTATGGAATGGGAAGAGACCATCTCTTAAAAGAATTAATATTTGGGGTTGCCCGGCCTATGTTAAAAAGCAAAATCCGGACAAAATCGAGACACGGTCAGTCATGTGTAACTTTGTGGGATATCCAAAGAATTCTTATGGATATCTGTTCTACCATAAAGAGGAACAAAAGGTGTTTGTTTCTCAGTATGCCACATTCTTGGAAAAAGAGTTTTTCACAGATAAAGATGATGGCAAGGTAGTAGATCTGGAAAAGTTTCTGGAGACACAAACTACAAATGACGATTTGGTTGAACCGGCTGTTGCAACAGAAACTGAAGAACCTCGGCTACTCCGTAGATCTGGTAGGACTTCTCGCCCACCAGAGAGGTACTACGGTTTCCTCATTGATGGTAACGGAGAAGATTGCATCATGGATGATGATGATCCTACCAGTTTTCAGCAAGCTATCATGAGTGGTGACTCTGTGAAGTGGCTGGATGCCATGAGATCCGAAATGGAGTCTATGTACACCAACAAAGTATGGATTTTGGACGTTGTACCCCCTGGGGTAAAACCTGTAAGGTGCAAATGGATCTTTAAAAGAAAGATTGGTGTGGATGGGCAGGTAGAAACCTATAAGGCAAGACTTGTGGCGAAAGGTTTTCGTCAAAGACCAGGTTTGGACTATGGCGAAACTTTTTCGCCCGTAGCCATGCTTAAATCCATTCGGATCCTACTTTCTATTGCTGCTCACTACGACTATGAAATTTGGCAGATGGACGTTAAAACAGCATTTCTAAATGGAGATTTAGAAGAATGCGTTTATATGGATCAGCCAGAGGGCTTCATTGACAGTGGGAGCAGCAAGAAAGCATGTAGATTGCTTAAATCCATATATGGGTTGAAGCAGGCATCTCGGAGTTGGAACATCTGCTTCGATGATGTTATCAAAGAGTTTGATTTCATCAAAAATCCAGATGAACCTTGTGTTTATAAGAAGGCTGTTGGAAGAGCTGTCACATTCCTCGTATTGTACGTGGATGATATTCTTCTGATAGGAAATGATATTCCTATGCTACAGTCGGTCAAATCATTCTTATCACTAAGGTTCTCCATGATGGACCTGGGTGATTCCACATACATCCTGGGCATAAGGATCTATAGGGATAGATCCAAAAAGTTATTGGGATTGTCCCAAACCAGGTACATCAACACCATCCTAAAGAGGTTTAGTATGGAAGACTCCAAGCGGGGTGCCTTACCCGCTTGCCATGGAGTCACTCTCTCCAAGGATTCTTGTCCAAAGACCGATGAAGAGAGAGCTCGCATGAGCATTATACCTTATGCTTCGGCAGTAGGATCTATAATGTATGCGATGTTATGTACACGCCCAGATGTAGCTTATGCACTTAGTGTTGTAAGCAGGTATCAATCCAACCCAGGGGAGAACCACTGGACAGCTGTGAAGAACATTCTTAAGTACTTACGAAGGACTAAAGAATTGTTCTTGGTGTATGGTAATACAGATCTCCAAATGGAGGCCTTTACCGATTCGAGCTTCCAGAGCGATAAGGATGACAACAAATCTATCTCAGGGTTTGTATTTACCCTCAATGGAGGGGCGGTAAGTTGGAAGAGTTCCAAAAAAGATACCGTTGCAGACTCTACGATGGAAGCTGAGTACATTGCTGCAAATGATGCCGCCAAAGAAGCCGTCTGGATGAAGAAGTTCGTCTCGGAGCTAGGAGTAGTTCCAACCATTATTGATCCAATACCTTTGTATTGTGACAATAATGGGGCAATGGCGTTAGCCAAGGAGCCCAGATCCCATCAGCGGTCCAGACATATCCTGAGGCGCTTTCATTTGATCCGGGAGATTGTAGATCGCCGCGAGATCGAGATTAAGAGAGTTGACACAAAGAACAACGCCGCGGATCCACTCACCAAGGCCCTCCCTCAGCCACAGCATGAGCGACTTTTTGAGATGTTGGGTATGAGATACGCCAATAACTGGCCTTAGTGCAAGTGGGAGATTGTTGGATATATATATGCCCTAGAGGCCATTATGTGATAGTGGATGTATCTATACATGTATATATATTCAGTTTGCATTCTTGCTCGACATGATAGTATGCTATCTGGTTCTTCTTTATCTGACATATTGATTTGATCATGCTTTTATTCATTCATACATGCTGATAAAGCCCTGAGGATATCGGCTTGACTACTCTGATTATGATGGAGATCATACTAGTGGGACATCTGTAGTCTATAAGCAAATCCTGGAAAGTCCCTAGTCGTAGGTATATCGAGACGGGGCATTGATATACCAGAGTAGACTAGCGTATATGATACTAGAACCATACGATGGGCGATGGATGTTCCCACATTCATCGATGTTTGACATCAAGATCATATACGGGTGCTCAGTGGTGACTGGGTACACTGGACGGACTCACCGAGAACTCCTATATGGAATTATATCTATCGTCGGATAGCAGTTCTCAGGTGACACTGGTACAGGTTAGTCTGTAGACCCGAGATCATCATGGAGTCTTGTGTGTTCTCCCACTGTACTTTGATTGCCACCCTACCACGGCTCTACTGAGTCGTGCAAACTGGTGGTCGTTGGGTACAGTCCCGAGACACACGAAGACGATGAGCGATAGGAGGGGTTTCGTCTCTCCCGGTATCGGGAGTTGATGATGTGCTGTGCCCGACTGGTTATAACAGCAAGTTCCTGGCCAGGGCTGCTGAGATTTGCTGATAAGTGTTATCATTAGTTTCTCGATCTGTTATAGAACAATCACCGACACGACTTATTGAGTTATTAGGGTCGACGTGACTATCCCTAGGCTCGATATGCAGCATATCAGACGAAGAGACCGGACTGTACGGTAGTGTTGCCGGATGGCTCGACGGGAGTTGTAGCAGGTTCGCTTGTTGTCTTCTGATCGCTCAATACCCGGGTGGCCGCTACGTTTAGCTGACCGCTTGCGGCTTGAGGGTACTTGATATGATCATTACCCTCTGCCGGTGTATTGACGAGTCTTAGAGTCCTACAAAGGAGTTACCCAGTCCAGGCGAAACGTTGTGGTGCGCATATGCGATATGCGCATGCACCCGATTGAAATGTGCGTATATGATACCGAACATTGATCGGGTGAACTACTTTTGGTGGGGTCATATGAGATATGACCGGATTGATAAATCAAGTGTTGATTTATCATTTAACCATTAGTTTTCTCACTTAAAACCTTTTCTTAGATGATAGATGTGTGCATGCATGTGTGCTTTTCTTTCTTTCTTTCATGCTAGTTTCATGCACATGTGGATGTGCATACATGCACACATACATACACTCATCCATCATGGTTGTTAGCATATAGAAATGGTGGCAATATAAGACTCACAGCATGGATTATTATTTAATTTTGGATTTAAAAGAAAATGAAAAAGGGAAGGATAATCATTCTTGCTTCTACATTCTTCCTTTCACCTAACCATGCTCAACTACCACTAACCTAAGGTTATCCTTCTCTTTATCATTCCAAAGTAAAGTTAAATAATGTCTCCATCACTTTAACCATGGTTCATAGCATGAAGGAATAAAATATATATTGATATATTTCTTTTTCTTCACTAGAGTTATCTTTTACCTCTTGTCAAAAAATTGCCACCATCTTCTTCCTCTTGCTCTTTTGCTCTCTAGTTTTTTCTAGTGAGAAAATACCACTTAAAGATAGGTTTTTGAAGTGAGAAACCTAACCACAACATCATTCTACACAAGCTTAGCCATTTTGTTTAGAGTGTTCTCTTCGGTTTGACGAAGTTGCGAGCTTGGACGGAGATCTCCGTGGTGGATCGTCGTGGACACAAGGGGACTTCAAGAGGACCTTCGTTCAACACCCTAGAGACCAAGGAGTCCAGTGAAAGGGAGCTATAAAGGTTGCAGTCTCGAAACCCTAAATTAGTTCGCTTTTTATTTCGTAACCCTAATTTTCTAGGATCGATCCTTTTGTATGTTAGTTTAGCACCATAAAAATTAAAACTTTGGGTCATGTGATACTTAAAAACTCTTCATAGGGTGCTAAACAAACCTTTCAGCAAGCACGTTCGTTCTTCTTGTGGAGCTTCTCTAGAGTCCGGAGTTCATGATCGCAGCGAAGGGGACATCTACACGGAGCTATTGAAGTGAAGGACCGGATCTACAAAGGTTGTAATCCCTCTCACTTAGTGTTAAACTGTTTAACATGTTCGTTTTCGCCTAATCTCTAGTTTAAAGATCCGGCTTTGGCTTGTTCGGCACGGCTAAATTTTTAATCGGGCATGGTTGATGCCTCGTGGAACCTTGTGAGCGTGCGTAGCAACCCTACAGGTCCCATCAGTAATCCAGGCATATCTTAAGGCGGTATCACCCGATCAGGGAGATCGTAGATCGTCGAGAGATCGAGGTGCGGAGAGTGGACACAAAAGACAACACGACAGATCCATTCACCAAGGCCATCCCTCAAGTCCAGTTCGAGAGGCTGTTTGAGATGTTTGGCATGCAGTATGCCAACAACTGGATCTAGTACAGACAGTGGGTACTCATTGCGCCAATTATAGGCCTTAGTGCAAGTGGGAGATTGTTGGATATATATATGCCCTAGAGGCCTTCATTGTATAGACAGTTAGGGATATGTATGTACATAACAATCTTGCTAATGATAGTACTCTATTTGGTTTGACTTTATCTTAAACGTGTGATATATTTTACTTTGTATTTATAAAGAAGTTGATAAAGCCCATAGGGTGTTTTGCCTGACTACCGGCGTCATGATGGCGGTCATACTTGTAGGAGTTGGATAGTCAATAGGCGCATCCTTAAATGTCCCTAGTCGCAGGAGTATCGAGACAGGGCATCGATACTCCAGAGTAGACTAGTGTATACATATCTAGACCCTGATAAGGGGCGATGGATTGGTCCCGCAGGCATTGGTGATGTGCACCTAAGATTGTATACAGATGCTCACTTCATGTGAGTACACCGGATAGGACTCGCCGAGAACTGACTGGATGGTATTATACCTAACGTCAGATAGCAGTTCTCAGGTGACATGTGTGCAGATAGTCTGTTGACTAAAGTCATCATTTGTCATGTGTGAGTTCCCGCTGTGCTTTGATTATTACCCTACTACGGCTCAAAGGAGTCGTGCAAACAGGTTTTAGTTGGGGGCAGTCCCGAGCTACGTGGAGGCAGTGAGCGACTGTTAGGGATTCGTCTCTCTCGGTCTATAGAGTTGATATCGCACTGTGATCGGTTTGTCATTACCATAAGTCCCTAGCCATGGCTGATTGGGAATTACTGATGGACTGATCTGTAGATTCTCGGATGGTTTTGGGCCATGCCGGCACGACTTGTACGGTTATTAGGGGTCTTACTTTTACCACCCCCCAAGACCATACATGTGATACTCTTAGACGAACAGACCGGACTACGCGGATATTGTCACGGACAGGCTCAGTAGGAGTTCGGATGGGTTTCCTCATCGGCTTTCTTATCGACATCTACCTGGGGACCGTTACTTACAGCTAGTGCCGCTTGTGGTCTGTGGTTGAACCCACTGCCAGCGTAGTATTCGAGTCTTTAGAGTCCCACACAGAGATTTCCCAACTCTAGGCGAAACAATATAGAGGTCGTATGGTTTTACGACAAAGGGTTCGGACGAATACGTGTTTAAACGCACGTACGACATTCGGACAGTTTTTACTAGACGGCTTTGGTTTAAGCCAGATTCTAGTATCTGGTTATTGGATTTATACAGTCTAAAGTTTTTCCGTGTTTTCACGGATAGGAGGGGCGTTCTCGTAATTCTACGGGAAGCTTCAAGAAGCATGGTGACTTGAGGGTTTAGGTGGCATTATCATTAAATGATATTGTGACTCATTTAGTGTGATTCATCATGTCATTAATGCATTATTAAATGCTTAATGACTCACATAGTGAATCACTCATATTGAATTAATGTAGCTTGATGAATAATCATATTTATTCATTTATTTGTTTATTCATTATGCTTCATATATTCAAGTGAGAAACAATATCATTATCATTATTATCTTCACCTTCTCTCTCCTCAAGCTCACTCTCTCTTCAAACTCTAATCCTACCACTCATGAGTTGAGATCAAGGATTAGAATAGACTAAACACTCCATAACCTAACTCTATATGATCTAAGTTCCTTTGATTAGCAACTAGAGAAACTTAGTTACCTTAAGTTTGGAGGTGAAGCTTGGATTAGGTTTCTCGAGTGGATCATCTATCACGGGAAGGAGGCCGAGGAGGACGTAGAGATCGAAAAGATGAGGGACACGATTCACTAGGTATAATCTATTTACATAGTAGCTAAGAACTGCTATGGTTGTTGTTAATTATCGTTCAGCAAAGATCTTCGGTTAGTCGATGTATGCTTAAAGAACAAGATCGTTTTTCATATTTCTGTCTCCCCGTAACTCGTGGGGTGTTGCATATCGACTTACATTGGCACCAGACCATTTAGCTTGGACGCGATCTTTCATTCACCAGCAGCCAATTGTATTAATAGCTCGGCAGGTAAAGAAACTTCGGTCAAGGGTCTTGCCATCTATGAAGGGCTTTCTTGGACGTGGCCGTATAGTGAGGTAATCACTTGGGAGGCTGCGAGCGAGATTTGAGAGTTTTAATTTTCTCTTTGAAGGTACGCGTAGCAGTATATTTTTAAATTCAGGGACGAATTTCTTTTAAGGGGGGGGGGAGATTGTAACACCTTAGAATGTGTTTTTGGGCTAATTATATTTTAATTTATGGTTTTTAATAAAAAGTTTACCAAATTGGTTTTCAATTATTTTATCCTATTGAACGAATATTTTATTAGATTCTTCCTAGGCTTGCACACACTTGTGCATATTAACTAGGGTGTTAATTTGGGGTTTTGACATGATTAGCAACATGGTGAGCTAACCATTCCCTAATCTAGTCTTAATAATTTGTATTAGGTGCTTTTGGGTTTTAATTGGGTATGGTTGTTTTTAAAATAAAATGAAAAATGATTTAAAATTGACTTTCATGTTGACTTTGGGGGAGAGAGAGAGAGAGGAAGCATGGGGCTTCCTGGCCTAAGCCATGCCTCATTAATGAAGTGAGAGAGAGTGAGAAGGGGGGTTGATTTGTTTTCCCTCATTACGCTCATTTCCCTCATTGCTCTCATTCTCTCACTCTCAAACACACACACACACACACACACACACCAGCAGAATCATCAGCAGCAGCAAGCAACTCCAGCAGCAGCAGCAACAGAACAACAGCATCAGCAGGAGGCAGTGGCAGCAGCATCAGCAGATAGCAACAGCAGCAGCTGTAGCAGCAGCAGCTCCAGCAACTTGCAGCAGCTCTTCTTCCTCCATACACTTCTTTTCCTACTTCATAGGGTTCCATAGGGTATATTTTCTGAACCCAATTCCCTTTCTCGTTAAGCTTGTGTAGATTTAGCTTCGGTTTGTGTTAAATAGTTAGTTTTATGCTAATTAAGGTGATTTATGCGGACTTTTGATTAAGTGATGATTTTGTTGGTTAACCCTACCTATTTAAGTGTTATTAGGGTCACTTTAACTGAGTTTAACCCCAGGTTTCACTAAAATACCATAGGGTTTACATTTGTGTGCAAATTGGTGTTTTTAAGCGATATTTTGGCATTCTGTAATCTGCTTTTGACCCGGACCCTTCAGGATAAAATTGAGGAGTCTGGATCATGCACACTAGGTCTAGAACACACCACCAGAACACGAGACACCTATTACAAATCTTGGCCGCAGATTTATTACATCTGGCCGTAAATTGCGGCCAGGTAGGGGTCTGGAGTGTTGGGGTCTTGGCTAGGGTTCTCTGCAGTGTTTTCTAGTGTTTGACATGTATAGTTTTGTGAGATTTGACTTGAAGGAAAATCTGGGACAATATATTGTATTTCTAGTTCGTTGTGTTTGCGCGATACGCGCGATACGTGAGTGGGTTCTGCGATCCAGCGTGTCGCGGTAGTTTTAGACGCGTATTCACACGTTTCAGCGTATCGTGCACACGCGCGTTTAGTTCGCGATGCGAGTTTCTCGTTTAGTGTCGATATCGCGTTTTGCGAGATATTTACTTATATATATGATTTCCTTGTTTAATTTTCTGGTTTGGAGGCGGGGACTACGGACACAGCTATATGAGGAAACAGGTGGTAGGATTCACCTAGCGTGGAGCGCTGGTGAGTAGATTTAACATCCACAGGGGAATCGCCCGCATGGCGTTATCCGTCTGGGCTAGGATTATAATACTTGTCGCATATTCTACGTCATTGTTAGAATTGCGCGTTTACCCTATTTACTTAGATATAGCTGTACTGTGACTAGTAGCCGTAGGACACTGCACATATTATTGACGGTTCATGTTGCACGAGTACGGATTGTATGCTACACACACACCGTCAATAATTGCCATGTCACACACAAACCATTATAGATAATATAATACTTATCACATTTGACATTTAGCTATAGAGATACCTTGCTCATATTTTACTTATACCCAGGGGGGTATACTACCTCATTTACTTATAGGTAGACACCTATACTTAGCTGTACCTTATTGATTTCGCATACATCGTGTTTCGGCTACATATTTTCCTTTATATGCTTGCATTTCTGATATTTCGCATATATTTATTCCTGGATTTGCGCATTGTTATTTGGATTTTACATGATGTTTTCTGGATTTGGGAACCGCTGGAGTTCATGAAATTATGCATTAATTGAAAAACCCGGTTTCCTTGATATGTTATTTGCGCATCCACCATGAGATTTATCGGTTCTGATTATATACTCCCTACGAGGAGTGGGTGCCGTATGAGGGTACATGGTGGGGCCCGGTATGGTTCCCCTCGGCAAGATGATTGCTGGACTTTACTGATTGAGCCTGGAAGGGGGCGAGTACCTACCGGTGACAGTACCAATGACTCGGCGGGGATCATGGGGATACCGTTGGGAGTCATGTACGTATGGATACGTCGAGAGGCGAGGGTCAGAGTTAGGCACTCGAGCTTTCGGGATAGCGTATGATACGTACCTATCAGGATGTTAGTCTGGGAGACGACATGTGATAGATCAGTATTTCTATGTCGATTCTTGGCACAATGTTTTCATGATATTTCTTTTAACACCTTTGTATATATAACAGGGGATTTAGCCGCTGTTATATATACCCTTACACCAATATTAGTGGAGTGGGTCGCTAATATATAGACCCCCATCATATTTATTTCTGCAAATATATATATATTTTTAGGATGTTAGGAATTTACTTGAGATTTGGTTTGGGATATTAGGTGATTCATTGAGATTGGATACCGGATACATATGCGATTGTCGATTTGTACATTCGGGATATATGAGATTATTCGATATTGTACATTGAGGAGATGTGAGACTTATATGATATGAGAGCCCAACTTGGGGGCTGATTTGAGGAATTGTGGATTTGAGTCTCTTGATGGATTGTGATCCTACCACGATGTCAGGTTTCCGTGGAAATGACATATTTCACTCAATACCTCATACTTATCTATTTATGCACTGTTTCATGTATTAGTAGTACATGTTAGTGTACCCTTCATGATTGTTGCATATCTACATTCTCATATCCCTATCGCATGATTATTGCATACTATTGTCATATCACTATTGCTTCATATATTGATTGTACCCGCTAGTGTAATTTCCATTATTCTGCATTCACATGACCTATTATTACTGTTAATTGTATATCTTAGATTCATGTTGTACGTACATACCTGCGATTACCTGCATATGTTATCTACTATTCACGAGTTGGCAACTCACCCCCGTTGTGCCACAGGTATTGCAGGGTGTTCCCCAGAGTAGTCGAGGCAGGCTATTCACCTATCAGCTTTTGCAACAGATACCGCATCGGCTCACAGTGTGCTATTTTGCTTAGGTGAGTTTTGGTGGTTATGTGTATTTTGTATTGTACATTCGTTGTATCTTGTACTCTCCATCTACTATTATGTTGTTGACTTAGAGACTTGGTGAGGACGTTAATGTATATTATTTATGGATTTGTTGTCTTTTGTACAGCTTTATCTCTGTTGTCTTTATTTCTTCGCTACGGCATCGTATATTTGTGTTGGTGATTGTTTTCCGCCTTTGGGCGTGTATTTGCTCCAGTTTGGGCTGCTTTATTTAACTTTATCTGTTGTACCCCTTTTGGGGTTAGTTTTTACAAAGGGGTTGCGACCAAAATTTTTAAAGAAAGAAAATTTGACTTTTAAAGAATTTGGGTTGCGATTTCAAATGTTTCAAAAACTTTTATTATCTTTTCCGTATTTTCATGGTTTAGATTTCTGGGTTTTGGCTTTCTTTTACTGCGTTACGTCTTTAGGCGTTGCGTAGTATTAGGGCAGTCACGTGCCAATTTCGGGTCGTGACAGGCCTCCTGCTGAAGTGAACTCAAACTGCATACGACTATCACATAAAATCTGCTAGTCTGTAGAAGACTGTCTCTGCAAGATGCGCAAATGAGATAAGCTACCTCCAGGTCTTCAACTCAAAGCATCTGCTACAACAATCGCTTTGCCTGGATGATACAAGATCTCACAATCGTAATCTTTCACCAGTTCCATCCATCTACGCTGCCTTAGGTTCAGATCCCTCTGCTGAAAAATATACTTTATGCTTTTATGATCTGTGAAGATTTGACACGACTCTCCATACAAGTAATGTCTCCAAATCTTCAATGCGAAAACCACCGCAGCCATCTCTAGATCATGAGTGGGGTAGTTTTGTTCGTGCCTCTTCAACTGTCGAGAAGCATAAGCTACAACCCTGCCGTGCTGCATCAGCACACGGCCTAAACCCACTCTAGAAGCATCACAATACACAACAAAACCACCTGACCCGGAAGGTAAAGATAATACAGGTGCAGTCGTCAAGCGCGTCTTCAACTGCTGGAAACTATGCTCACATGCATCCGTCCACTGTAATGGAGCTTCCTTCCTAGTCAATCCGGTCAAAGGTGCAGCTATCCGTGAAAAATCCTGCACGAAGCGTCAGTAATAACCTGCCAGACCTAAGAAACTCCGAACCTCTATAACTGACACAGGTCTGGGCCAGTGCTGTACTGCTTCAATCTTCTTTGGGTCCACACATATACCCTCTCTCGTAACTATGTGACCCAAGAACTCCACACTATCGAGCCAAATAGCACATTTAGAGAATTTTCCAAACAGCTGATGCTCCTTCAAGGTTTGCAACGTAATACGCAAATGCTGCTCGTGCTCCGTCCGACTCCGAGAATAAACATGAATGTCATCTATGAACACTATAATGAACTAATCAATGAAGGGTCTAAAGATACGGTTCATCATATCCATAAAAGCTGCCGGAGCGTTGGTGAGTCCGAACGACATCACCAGAAATTCATAGTGCCCATATCTCGTGCGAAACGCAGTCTTCGGAATATCGTCTTTCCGAACCTTCAACTGGTGATACCCTGACCGTAAATCGATCTTTGAGAAGTAACCAGCTCCCTGCAACTGATCAAATAAGTCATCTATACGTGGTAGTGGATACTTGTTTCGCACAGTGACGCGATTCAGCTGTCGGTAGTCGATGCACAGTCTCATACAACCGTCCTTCTTCTTTACAAAGAAGACAGGATCTCCCCACGGTGATACACTGGGACGAACAAGCCCTCTATCTAACAACTCTTGCAACTGGCTTTTGAGTTCCGTCAATTCCGTCAGTGCCATTTGATAGGGTGGTATAGAAATAGGCCCCGCACCCGGAATCAAGTTGATGCAAAATTCAATGTCACGATCGGGTGGCAATCCTGGTAACTCAGCAGGAAATACCTCAGGAAATTCTCGTGCGATCGAAACCTGGTCCAAGGTAATCTCAGCGACCCCTAAGTCCTGAACAAAAGCCAAGAACACATGTCAACCATTCTTCAGGAGTCACCCCGCACAAAGAGAAGAGATCATGTTGGCAGGAGTTATTTTACAATCCCCCTGCACAACAAACACCGGTTCACCTGGAAAACAAAATCTAACTGCCTTTCCCCGACAATCTACATAGGCATGACAGGCGGCCAACCAATCCATACCAAGGAGTATATCAAAATCTAACATGTCTAGGAGAATCAGATCAACTAGTCAATCTTTGTCACCAATACGCACAGAACATGACCTGAATACGTGCCGAGCTATCAAAGAATCTCTCACCGGGGTAATCACCACTAATGGTAACTCTAACAGCGACGACTCTTTCCCCAAAGAAAGTGCAAATCGTGAAGATATATAAGAATGTGTAGAACCGGGTTCAAATAAAACAAGTGCCTCTAACGAACATACTGTAAGAGTACCTGTCACGACTGCATTTGATGCCTGGGAATCCTGTGGAGTCAGCGCAAATACCCATGCCTGGCCCCTGCCCGCATCCTGTCGTCCTCTACCTCTATACCTGGAGGTGTGGCAAAATCCACACGGAAGGAGGCATCCGAAGGGGTCTCCGATCTGGGTGCAAGTCCGGCCCTCTGAAGCTCCCTACGGAGCTCTCCGGGCGGCAGAACCGCTGTGCCTCTGCCTCTGCCTCTGCCGCTGCTGGATCTCCTGCCGCCCCTCGCTGCTCCCGACATCGTCATCAAATCTAGATAAACGGTTCGTGGACGCATTAGACAATCATTAAAAGTATTGACTATATATGTATAGAGCGTAAAATGTGAAGTAATAATATAACATTACTGATAACCTTTTTCGTTTCGTGGGCGCATCATACATATCTACTTGGATTTCATCGTCGATGTCATTTCTAACCCACGTAACTTCATGATCGGTCGAAGACAACCCGTCCTTCGAAACAGACGGTCGGAGCACTTTAAGCCTTCTCTCTTCTTCGTCCTCATCGCTGTCCTCGTATTCTGGGATATCGTAGACATCTCTAGGTTTCCATCGGCATACAACACTCCACCCCGGATGCTTCAAACACTGTGAGTAGTATACTTGGAACGCTTGGTTCGAAAAGATAAACGGATTGTCCTGACCGTAAAATCGAAGTGTATTCACACTGGTCAATCCATATTCATCTTTCCAAGTCCCAAGACTGCTTCTCCACCTGTCCGTATCGGTTCGCGGATCGTACCAAGTACACTGGAATATATAAAAGGGTTCTGATCGTCCGGGATAGTGGATGCCGAGTATACAATTTAAGTACCCATAGTAAATCACACCGTCCGATCCTACCGTCGCAATCCCACTATTCTGAGTGGTTCTAGATGTTTCTATGTCTTTAACTTCAAATTTGTATCCAAGGACACCAAATCCTTTGTAATATGCAACCTCCATACTAGGAAATTGAGCAAAACATCTTTAATCACTCTCAAATGATGCAGACAAGTTCGGATCGTGGATCTAACAAAACAAATTTTACGACAAATACATAACGATACAAGTTTAGATTAAAACTGATAGCAATAAAATGTTATTCGAATAACTTACATGATCTGTGACCCAATCACAAAAATTATCCTGATGGTATTTTTCCAAACGTTCTTCGTTCCAATCAGGATGCCCCTCACGTACCTCGTTAAAATGAATTCTGTTTTCGACAAATAATTATGACATTAATATTATGTCATTTCATACACACACAAACACAGATATAACAATTAATCCAAAAGAACTTACTCTCTAATTTGCTCAAGACATGCGCAACTAAGAAAGATAAACCGGTATATCTTGTTGATAAACATAGTGTCTACCCTCTTATACTCGGCTTTTCCATATGGCCCGTCTTGAATTCTTCGTGGTCGGTTAAGCCTTGTCTCAATGTTCTCGTCCAGATAGCGGGAACAAAATGTGGTTGCTTCATCAAGAAGATAACCTTGCATGATAGAACCCTCTGGTCGACTTTTATTGTGTATATACTTCTTAAGAGTGTAGAGGTACCTAATGAGAATATGTTGAATAAATAAATACGGGCATACAGGACAACAATAAATTTATAAATTGTGCGAAACGAAAAATTACACGTACCTCTCGACGGGATACATCCATCGATATTGTACCGGTCCGGCTAACTTCGCCTCAGTTGCAAGATGAACCGTCAAGTGTATTATGATATCGAAGAATGACGGTGGGAAAATACGCTCAAACTTGCAAAGTATCAACGCAATAGAATTTTCTAGTTTATCCAGTGTCACAACCTCCAGTGTTTTAGCACACAACTCCCTGAAAAAACAACATAGGTCGTTGATTACTAGACCAACCGAGTCGGGGAGAGAAGTCCTGAGGGCAAAGGGAAGAAGGTGCTCCAAGATAACATGGTGATCATGACTTTTCAGCCAATCGATCTTGCCCTTCACAATTTTTCTTTTCTTGCTGAATGATCCTGAGAAACCTGTAGGGACTTTCAAATCATGCAACACCTGCAGGAATCTTTTCTTTTCCGCTTGTGACATATGATAAGCGGCATTGGGAAGTACAAACTTGCCCGGTTTACCCGCTACCGGTCTAGGGTGCAATTCACTTCTTATTCCCCACTCTTCTAGATACATCCGAGCATTCATGTTGTCTTTAGATTTCCCGTCTTTACAAAGAAGCAAGTTAAGTATGTGCTCTGATACTCCCTTCTCTATATGTATGACGTCCAGACAATGACGCACTGAATTTGTAGACCGGTACAGATGCTCGAAGAAAATGCTTAACTTGTTCCAATATGGTGGTTTGACCTGTTTCGTCGGATCCATCCCGAAGGTCACGTTATTGTAACCATCCCATTTAGCAGCCACGTCCTCTTCGGACAATGGGGATGGAGGTCCAAGAAGCTCCTGATGACCATCAAAGTGAACCGTGTCTAACCTATAGGGGTGGTCTGGAGGCAGGAAACGTCGATGGCCGCAATAACAAACCTTCCTGCTAAATTTCATGAATTTCGATGTTGTGTGTTCATGGCAATGAAGACATGCTTTGTGACCATGTACGGACCAACCTGATAGCATTCCATACGCAGGAAAGTCATTAATTGTCCATATTAAAGCCGCACGCAGTATGAAGGTTGTCTTTGTGTTTGCATCATATGTCTCTACACCATCAACGAACAAAGATTTCAACTCCTCGATCAGAGGTCAGAGATAGACGTCGATATTGTTCCCCGGTGAGTTTGGTCCGTCGATAAGAAGAGGCATCATGAAGTATGATTGGTCCATAGCCAACCAAGGCGACAGATTATAAATTTCATTACAACGGGCCATGTGCTGTGACTTCCAGCCATATAGTTGAATGTGCAGAAGCCATTAGTAGCCAGTCCGATCCGGACATTGCGAGGATCGCTACTGAATATTGCGTGCCTCCTGTCGAAATCCTTCCATGCCGGTGAATCTCTTGGATGGCTCATTTTTCCATCTTCACTTGGAGGAGCACGGTGATGCCAAATCATTGCCTCGACTGTTTTCTTGCACCTGAATAGCCTCTGTAGCCTCTGTGTTATGGGAAAGTATCGTGCTATCTTCACAGGTATATCAGGCTTCTTATCAGAATCTTTCGGCTTATACCTGGCCTCTCCGCATGTTGGACACTCTTTCAAATCTGAATTCTCTTTCCGGTACAACACGCAATTTTTAGGACATGCTTGAATCTTCTCACACTTTAGACCTAAATCAGACATCATCTTCTGGGCTTCGTACCAGCTGTCGGGCACATTATTTCTCGGAGGCATAGAATCTTTCAAGAACGAAAGAAGCATTGTGAATGACTTGTTGCTCCATCCATTTAGACACTTAATCTGGAAAAGTTGGACGAACCATGAGAGAGTGGAATACTTCGGATTCTCATAAATTGGTTTCCTAGCATCATTCATGAAATTTTCATATTTATCCGCACGAGGTCCTTGACCGGAAGGAATGTCATCTTCTGTACGAATAGATTCACCTAGGGAAGCCTCTACCATAACCTCCATTTCTTCTGATGGAAATAAATTACCGCCTTCTCCTTCTGCCGCATTACCGAATTCTTCTTCTCCTGCCGCATTATCGTGTTCTACTTCTTCTGCCGAAGTAATGCATTCTTCTCCTTCCCCGTGATATTTCCAAGTTGTATAAAGTCTAGTAAACCCATGTGTTACAATATGAAGCTCTGCCAATTCTACCTTCTGCCAGTACTTATTGCCACATCTATCGCACGGATAGAGAATCTTCTCTATTATGATCTTATTATGTGCGCGTGCAAATTCAAGGAAAGCAGCAACTCCTGCGACAAACTTAGGTTGCATATTGTTTCCAATCCACATACATCCAGTCCTTAGCTCTGACGTACTCATAGGCCATGTTAGACTGTATAACATATAAATTGTAGGTTATGCTTACTATATTGAGAAATATAAGAACGGGATAGTTACTGACAAAGGAGAAAATCCGTGTATATGCATTAGACTTAAGCTCCTACGGAGAACGTATCACCTTTTAATATTATTAAATGTTCTCATGTAGTGCGCAGTGCATTGCACGTGGTGCGCGCATAGCGGGCATACGTGCGTTGCACGTAGCGCACATGGCGCTTGCGCATATGCGCATTATGGGGAGGAGCAGGCTCCTAACTTAGAGAACTAAGCTCCTTTTAATATTATTGAATATTCTCATGTGGTGCGCACGTGCATTGCACGTGGTGCGCGCATGGCGCGCACACGTGCATTGCACGTAGGGCACATGGCGCTTGCGCACATGCGCATTATGGGGAGGAGCATGCTCCTATCTTGGAGAACTAAGCTCCTATGGAGAACTAAGCTCCTTTTAATATTATTAAATATTCTCATGTGGTGCGCACGTGCATTGCACGTGGTGCGCGCATGGCGGGCACACATGCGTTGCACGTAGTGAACGTGGTGCTTGCGCATATGCGCATTATGGGGAGGAGCATGCTCCTATCTTGGAGAACTAAGCTCCTATGGAGAACTAAGCTCCTTTGAAAATTGAGCATTAAAGAACTAAGATGCATTAGACTTGAGATTGAGATACATACCTGCAACATAGAAAAGAAATCAATAAACAATATGAATATAATATAAATTTAAGTTGAAAGAATATATAACCTCCTTTCAAATGCAATTAAGTCTCGATGATGCTGAAGATGTTACCAGAAAAACATCTTCTGCCAACCTTCATGGTGAAGGGGTGTGTGTAGGAAAATTGGATACACGGTGTCAGAAAAGTTTTCTGGCGTCCAAGTAAAATCCATAACTAAATCCCTATCTTGCTCTTCCTTTTCTTCAAATCAGAAATGTGTCTTTTTTTGCATTATGAATGGTCTGGTACCACAAGCTCAGTATGTTGAATCATGTTTTGATTGGACAAAGACTTGCCAATGGCAGCATGCAAAGATTTATTTGGCCACAAACTACAACCACCACATGAATGCATACAATTATAATTTTTGAGCAATCAATCTATAGCTAGCTACTTGATTCTATATCTACAACACGAAAGACACGAATTCTTCCCATGTCTCCTCATGTCTCCATGGAAATTGGGGCAACATCGTTAGAGACTACATTAATTCCTCATGACTCCACGAATTCATCCCTAGCCCCAGCCCCAGCCCTAGCCCCAGCCCAGCCCAGCCCTAACATAACCCTAACCCCAGCCCCAGCCCCAGCCCAGCCCAGCCCATCCCTAACCTAACCCTAACCCCAATCCCAGCCCCGGCCCCAGCTAAACCCCAACCCCAACCATAACCCTAACCCTAACCCCAGCCCCAGCCCCAGCCGAACCCCAACCCTAACCCTAACCCCAACCCCAACCCCCTGCCGAACCCCAGCCCGAGCCCGAGCCCGAGCCCTAGCCCCAACCCTAACCCCAACCCCAACCGATGCCTCATCGGTACCCAAACAATGAACCATAGCCCTAAAACAATCAAAAATTTGAGTAATTGAAGATTTCCTTACCTGATCGAAGGCGACGATCGATCGAAGGCGACGATCGATCGAAGGCAACGATGAAAACAGAGATGACCCGGTGCTGGCGACGACGAAAGGCGCAGGCGGTGGCTATGACGAATTGGCCGGCTGTGGGGACGACGAGATCGACGATTGATCGGCGGGAACGAGGGTTTGGAAGGAATTTGGGTTCGCGCGCGCGGAAGAAAATGATCAGCGTAGAGATCGATCCGTGCCTTTTTAATTAAATCTCTATTTAGTTTCCCCTACGGATAAGTCCGTAGGTGTTTGGTTTGCGGCTCCATAGGGGGCAAACAACAATTTAAGATTTAATATTTTTTAATTAATATGTGAGGACCCGTAGGGCATCCTTTTAGACATACGGACTAATGCGTAGGTCCAAACATAAATTGCCACTACGGATGTCATTATCCGTAGGGGCAACCCCTTATTTTACTAGTGAGAGAGAAGGTGAACTAGAATTATGAAATGAAATTGCTTCTCACTTAATATATCAAGCATGATGAATAAATCAATAAAATGAATAATAAGAGATTATTCATCATACTTCATAAATGAATATGAGTGATTCACTATGTGAGTCATTAAGCATTTAATAATGCATTAATGACATACTGAATCACAGATAATGAGTCACAATTACATTAATGACAATGCCACCTTAACCCATCAAGTCACCAAGCTTCTCGAAGCTTCCCGGAAATTACGAGAACGCCCCTCTTATCCGTGAAAACACGGAAAAACTTTAGACTGTATAAATCCAATAACCTGATACTAGAATCAGGCTTAAACCAAAGCCGTCTAGTAAAAACTGTCTGAATGTCGTACGTGCGTTTAAACACGTATTCGTCCGAACCCTTGTCGTAAAACCGTACGACCTCTATATGGTTTCGCCGGGAGTTGGGAAAACTCTATGTGGGTCTCTAAAGACTCGACTACTACGCTGGCAGTGGGTTTAACCATAGACCGCAAGCAGCACTAGCTGTACGTAACGGTCCCAAGGTAGATGTCGATAAGAAGGCCGATGAGGAAACCCATCCGAACTCTTACTAAGCCTGTCTGTGATAATATCCGTGCAGTCCGGTCTGTTCGTCTAAGAGTATCGCATGTATGGTCTAGGGAGGTGGTAAACTTCAGACCCCTAATAACCGTACAAGTCGTGTCGGTATGGCTTTATCACCATCCGAGAATCTACTAATCAATCTATCAGGAATTCTCAATCAGCCCTGGACAGGGACTTATGGTAATGACCAACCGATCACTGTGCGATATCAACTCCCTATACCAGGAGAGACGAATCCCTAACAGTCACTTACTGCCTCCACATGGCTCGGGACTGTGCCCAACTAAAACCTGTTTGCATGACTCCTTTGAACCGTGGTAGGGTAGTAATCAAAGCACAGTGGGAACTCACACAAGACAAATGACGACCTTAAGTCAACGGACTATCTGCACACATGTCACCTGAGAACTGCTATCTGACGTTAGGTATAAATACCATCCAGTCAGTTCTCGGCGAGTCCTGTCTGGTGTACTCACACCCAGTGAGCATCTGTATACAATCTTAGGTGCACTCCACCAATGGCTGCGGGACCAATCCATCGCCCCTCCTCAGGGTCTAGATATGTATACACCAGTCTACTCCGGAGTATCGATGCCCAGTCTCGATACTCCTACGACCAGGGACATCTAAGGATGTGCTTATTGACTAACAAGCTGCCACTAGTATGACTGCCATCACAACGCCGGTAGTCAGGCAAACACCCTATGGGCTTTATCAACATGTATATATATGAATACTACGCAAAATATATCATATGTTAAGATAAAGACAAACCAAATAGCGTACTATCATATTAAGCAAGACTGTTATGTACATACATATCCTTAGCATCCAATACAATGAAGGCCTCTAGGGCATATATATCCAACAATCTCCCACTTGCACTAAGGCCTATAATTGGCGCAATGAGTACCCACTGTCTTCACTATATCCAGTTGGTGGAGTACCGCATGCCCAATATCTCAAACAGCCACTCAAACTGAACTTGAGGGTTGGCCTTTGTGAATGGATCTGCCGTGTTGTCTTTTGTGTCCACTCTCCGTACCTCGATCTCCCGACGATCAACGATCTCCCTGATCAGGTGAAACCGCCTTAAGATATGCCTGGATTTCTGATGGGACCTCGGTTCCTTCGATAATGCTACAGCCCCATTGTTATCACAATACAAAGGTATTGGATTGGCAATGGACGGAACCACCTGAAGTTCAGATATGAACTTCCTCATCCAGACAGCCTCTTTTGCGGCTTCACTAGCAGATATATACTCAGCCTCCATAGTTGAGTCTGCGACGGTATCCTGTTTGGAACTCTTCCAACATACCGCCCCTCCATTGAGGGTAAACACAAAACCCGAAATGGATTTAGAATCATCTTTGTCACTTTAGAAGCCGGAATCGGTAAAAGCCTCTACTTGGAGGTCCCCATTACCGTAAATCAAGAACATCTCCTTAGTCCTTCTCAGGTACTTGAGAATATTCTTTACTGCTATCCAATGTTTCTCACCTGGGTCAGACTGATACCTGCTTACCACACCAAGTGCGTAAGCTACATCCGGTCTTGTACATAACATCACATACATTATAGATCCTACCGCCGAAGCGTAGGGTATAATGCCCATGTGATTTCTCTCTTCATCAGTCTTTGGAGACATCTCTTTGGAGAGGGTGATCCCGTGACAAGAGGGCATATTACCGCGCTTGGAATCTTCCATACTAAATCTCTTTAGTATAGTGTCAATATACCTGGACTGTGAAAGTCCCAACATTCTATTAGATCTATCACGATAGATCTTAATGCCCAAAATGTAGGTTGCATCACCCAAGTCATTCATAGGGAATTTCTGTGACAAGAAGAGCTTTACTGATTGTAGCATAAGGACATCATTCCCTATCAGTAGTATGTCATCGACGTACAAAACGAGGAAGACTACTGCTCCTTCTACAATCTTCCTATAAATACATGGTTCATCTACATTTTTTATAAAGTCAAATTCTTTGACTGTCTCATCAAAGCAGATGTTCCAACTTCGCGATGCTTTCTTTAATCCATAGATGGATTTAAGCAACCTGCACACTCTTCCGCTGCTCCCACTGTTTAAGAAACCATCTGGTTGGTCTATGTAAGCACTCTCTTCTAAATGTCCATTTAGAAAAGCTGTTTTTACATCCATTTGCCAGATTTCATAGTCATGGAAGGCAGCAATGGCAAGCGGGATCCGAATGGATTTAAGCATAGCTACATGTGAAAAGGTTTCATCATAGTCCAATCCTGGTCTTTGACGAAAACCTTTTGCAACGAGTCTAGCTTTGTAGGTTTCCACTTGTCCAAGTGCACCAATCTTCTTTTTGAAGATCCATGTGCATCCAAATGGTTTTACCCCAGGAGGAGCAACTTCTAAAGTTCATACTTTATTGGTGTACATGGATTCCATTTCGGATCTCATAGCATCCAGCCACTTCATCGAGTCAATACTCGTGATAGCCTGCTGAAAACTAGTAGGCTCATCATCATCGATGATGCAATCTTCTCGATCCCCATCCAGAAGAAAACCATATTATCTCTCAGGAGGATGAGAAAGCCTACTAGATCTACGGAGTGGCGTTGGTTCGTCATGTTCTATTGAAATCTGAGGTTCTTCTAAGTCCTCGGTAGCTGTTTGAGGTTTTGGAATTTCTTCCAGCTCTACCGCGCTCCCACTAATTTCTTTTGTAAGAAATTCGCTTTCTAAGAAGACAATGTTGCGAGCGACAAAAACCTTTTGTTCTTCAGTGTGGTAGACCATGTACCCTTTTGAATGTTTGGGGTATCCTACAAACTTGCACAATACCGATCGTGCCTCGAGCTTGTCCGGTCTATACTTTTTAACATATGCCGGACATCCCCATATCTTGATATACTTGAGATATGGTCTTTTCCCGCTCCACCTTTCATATGGAGTGGTAGGCACAGACTTAGTTAGAACTCTATTCAATACGTATGCTGCTGATTCTAGAGCAAATCCCCAGAAGGAAAGTGGCAACTCAGCACTACTCATTATTGAACGCACCATATCTAATAGCATGCGATTCCTCCTTTCTGATACACCATTATGCTGAGGTGTATAAGGCGGAATAAGCTGAGAGAGAATTCCATTCTCTTTTAAGTATTCAAGAAAACTGGTACTTAAGTATTCTCCACCTCAATCAGATCGAAGTGTCTTGATGCTTTTACCAGTTTGTTTCTCTACTTCATTTTTATACTCCTTAAACTTCTCAAAGGCCTCGGATTTATGTTTCAATAAGAACACATGTCCATACCTAGAGAAGTCATTAGTAAAAGTGATGAAGTATGAGTGACCGCTTCTCGCATGTGTAGACATTGGACCATATACATCACTGTGTATAAGTCCCAAGAGTTCTGTGGCTCTTGCTCCGTGTCCGGAGAACGGAGATTTGGTCATTTTTCCTTTGATACATGATTGACAAGTTTCATATGATGAATATTCAAACGGATCTAGCTATCCATCTTTATGTAACTTAGTCAACCTTGTTTCGTTTATATGACCAAGTCTACAATGCCATAGGAAAGCTTGATTTGAATCTGGAGCTTTTCTTTTAAGTGTGTTTTGAATATTGAAAATTCGAGGTTGATTAATTATGTATATGCCGTTTTCCAGTGTGCCATACCCAATCAGTTCTTGATTTAGGAGAATGTTCATGACATTTCTTTCAAGCGCAAAATTATATCCTTCATTAGATAACAAAGATACTGATATAATATTACACAACATACTGGAAATACAAAAACAGCTGTACAACACCAAAATGTGCCCACTAGTCAACCCTAGGTGATATTCCCCTATTGCAATAGCATCTACATGCATTCCATTGCCCATCCGGAGAGTCATATCACCTGCCCCTAGTACTCTACTATTTATCAGATCCTGCAAAGAATTACAGATGTGAGAACCAGAACCGGTATCAAGTACCCATGATGTAGAGTTTACTGAAAGACAATTTTCGATTACGAACACACCTGAAGCAGAAGCAACAGCTTGCTTCGTGTCCTTTGCCTTGAAGGCCATACAGTCCTTCTTCCAGTACCCTTGCTTATGACAATAATGGCATTCGTTTATATACGCTTTCACCCTTCTTGCCTTGTTCTTTCCCTGCACCTTCTTGACCCCACCCTTCGGTTTGGTGGCTTTCATCTTCTTCTTCCCTTTAGCTTTCGCTTTAGATTTAGAAGAGGATAATTGGCCAACATACAGAATGGGGGTCTTCTCCTTTTTCAAGGAGGTCTCTGCTACCGTCAACATGTTGAGGAGCTTTGGAAGATCAGCTTCCATTTCGTGCATGTTGAAGCTAAGAACGAAATGAGAGAAGGTGTGGGGAAGGGACTGCAAAATCAAGTCGATATACAAATCATTCCCTAGCACGCATCCCAGGTTTGCGAGTTCCTCAATGACGCTGATCATTTTGAGGACGTGCTCTCCTACAGGCGATCCTGGAGCTAACCTCATCTGGAAGAGTTTCCTTGAGGTCTCGTACCTTGCGATACGGGAGTGCTCTCCATATAATTCTTTAACATGGAGAAAGATGGATACAATATCAATACTCTCGTGCTGTTTCTGGATTTCATTGTTCTTGGACGCCAGCACGATACACTTAGCTCGCTCACAATCTAGATCCCAGGTTTTGCGAACATCCTTGTCCACAACTGAGGAATCTGGTTCAGGGATAATGGGAGGAACAGCGGTGGTAACATATTCTACTTTGTCATAAGTCAGTGCAATGTTGACGTTCCTTAGCCAATCTTTATAGTTCTGCCCGGTCAGTATATTTTTTTCAAGTAGTAGTTTTAGTCCTGTCATGGTAGCTGTTAGAGAGAGAGAAAAGAAAACACTCAGCATATGCTTCTTGCAAGTTTAGATTGGTTATTAAGTTATCTAAAGAGGATGACTCCCACTGTTCCCTCAAATCCTTCTTCAAAACCTAAAAGAAGAACTAGTCAGGATTTAATCACACGTCACAATACTTGCTTAACCTTTCAGCCAGGCTGGTGTTGGTACTTCGAGGGAGGTTTTCCAACGCTTTCGCGAAGTTCCTTAATTAAATAACCTCTTTTCCCTGGAGGCGTAGCCCCTCTAACACCTTTCTGGACACCTACTTGGTTTATAGCATTGATTGTTAAGTGAGAAAGTTTCCCGAGAGTAATCCTACTCATCAGTGGGATCGGGATCCAACTATCATTGCATGATGTACTAGATGGAAGCAACTCTAGTCACCACACTCCAGAAGGTATGCTAAATGTGCAAGTTTCTTTTATGTTTGAAACTCCCGATGTGATTTTTACCCCAAGCTCTTATTGACCTTGACATAGGCCAAAAAGTCATAAGACGCAAGTCAAGTTCTACCCGTCGTTGTCCTGATTAATTTAGGTACATCGTACATGCCCTTGACGTAGGCCAACAAGGCTGTACGTCTGTCCTATACTAATGCATCTATCTATGCAACAAATAAGCAAACCACACTGCTACCATCCACTATACCTTGACGTAGGCCAACAAGCATACCATGAATACGATATGCTGTCTATTTGAAACGACGGAGGGTTACGGCTGGTTTTTGGCAAAAAACCGTTAACGTAGTGAACTTGATTTGATTGAAGGAACCAAGATAGCCTTTTTAAAATGGAGTGGTTTAAGCTCCGCATTTAAAATTTGCTTTTTTGAAGAAAACCGAGTGGTTTTAGAAATTATTCCAACGATTCAGTTTAGGTTTTATTTTTCTTTACATTAAAAAATAATGCGTCCCATCTTTAACCTATCATTACAGATAACAACGAAAATACAACGTCCTCTTATGCCATCCGCATTCGCCACGGGGTCCCGTCATCACCCGTTAGGTTACTTAACTAACGACAGAGCGGGGGCTGGGCTAGCGCGGGTGTAAAACATAAGTGACGTCTAAATAGCTATCATATATAGATATTGTACATTCGTCAGACGTAATAATAGGCATTCCAGATCACAGATAAACGTTATCGGATATGTAAGCAATCCGCGTTTCTTTTGAGCCTGTAAGCAAAGACGGATCACACAGTTGTGATGAATAGTCATTACCCCACCCCAGACCCCTACGGGTACGGCAAACTACCCGCCAAGTACCCGAAGTGAAGCGGTCTCCCTCAGCAACGTGAATAGGCCACTAAGCACTTCGAAATACCCGGTAGTTTGTGTACCCCACCTTGGGTCTATCCTTGGAGCAAAAATAGTAAAAAGAAATAATACAACGGTGGCTACAATCGCAACCTGGATGTGCCCCGCAAAATAATATTACAAATTATTACAATTACATCGAATGAATTAATATGATAACCCATCACAAAACCCCGGCTAATCATCACAAACAGTTAAAACATTAAAGATATGTTCAACCCCATGCCAACCGACATACTAGCAGTTAGGGGAGGTTTACGAACACATAATACAGTTCACAGATATAATCAAACAAGAAAACATCATATAATTTCGATCGATCAAACCCGTTAGATTCTGCTCCAAAGCTTCTCTGTAAACCTGAGACCTGAGTAAAAATAAACCATACCAGAAAAGACAACATATCACAGAAGATGCACAGAGAAAAACTGGGCCGAATCGGCCCCAACTCGGCCGCGGATCCGCGGCGGATCGGTGGGATCGGCCGCGGTTCCGTGGCTCAGTGGCCGATTCAGGAGCCCATTTTTCTTGTGTGTTCTTATAATTTCATGTAGGGTGTTCTGGAGGAACCTGAAAAATTTTTGGACCTCATTTTAAAAACGACAGAAACTATGTGATATCGGGGTATTTTCTGGTTCGTTTTGCGTTCGAAATTCATACGACTTTGCAAGTGAGTTAATTATTGTTTAGTGAGGCTCTGATACCACTGTAAGTCGATGTGCAACACCCCACGAGTTACGGGGAGGCGGAAATATGAAAAACGATCTTGTTCTTGAAGCAGACATCAACTAACCGAAGATCTTTGCTAAACGATAATTAACAACTACCATAGAAGTTCTAAACTACTATGTAAAGAGATTATACCTAGTGATACGCGTCCTTCGTCTTTGCGATCTCTTCGTCCTCCTCGGCCTCCTCCAAGTGATAGATGATCCACCCGAGAACCCTAATCCAAGCTTCACCTCTAGACTTGAGGTAACTAAGTTTCTCTAGTTGCTAATCAAAGGAACTTAGGTCATATAGAGTTAGGTTATGGGATGTTTAGTTTTTTTTAATCCTTGTACTCAACTCATGAGTGGTAGGATTAGAGCTTGAAGAAAGAGAGAGCTTGAGGAGAGAGAAGGTGAACTAGAATTATGAAATAAAATTGCTTCTCACTTAATATATCAAGCATGATGAATAAATCAATAAAATGAATAATAAGAGATTATTCATCATGCTTCATAAATGAATATGAGTGATTCACTATGTGAGTCATTAAGCATTTAATAATACATTAATGACATAGTGAATCACACAGAATGAGTCACAATTACATTAATGACAATGCCACCTTAACCCCTCAAGTCACCATGCTTCTAGAAGCTTCCCGGAAATTACGAGAACGCCCATCTCATCTGTAAAAACATGGAAAAACTTTAGACTGTATAAATCGAATACCCTGATAATAGAATCTGGCTTAAACCAAAGCCGTCTAGTAAAAACTGTCCGAATGTCGTACGTGCGTTTAAACACGTATTCGTCCGAAACCTTGTCGTAAAACTGTACGACCTCTATATAGTTTCGCCTGGAGTTGGGAAAACTCTGTGTGGGACTCTAAAGACTCGACTACTACACTGGCAGTGGGTTTAACCACAGACCGCAAGCGGCACTAGCTATACGTAACGGTCCCCAGGTAGATGTCGATAAGAAGGCCGATGAGGAAACCCATCCGAACTCCTACTAAGCCTGTCCGTGACAATATCCGTGCAGTCCGGTCTGTTCGTTTAAGAGTATCGCATGTATGGTCTGGGGAGGTGGTAAACGTCAGACCCCTAATAACCGTACAAGTCGTGTCGGTATGGCTCTATCACCATCCGAGAATCTACTGATCAATCTATCAGTAATTCTCAATCAGCCATGGCCAGGGACTTATGGTAATGACCAACCGATCACTGTGCGATATCAACTCCCTATAACGGGAGAGACGAATCCCTAACAGTCACTCACTGCCTCCACGTGGCTCGGGACTGTGCCCAACAAAAACCTGTTTGCACGACTCCTTTGAACCGTGGTTGGGTAGTAATCAAAGCACAGTGGGAACTCACACGAGACAAATGATGACCTTAAGTCAACGGACTATCTTCATACATGTCACCTGAGAACTGCTATCTGACGTTAGGTATAAATACCATCCAGTCAGTTCTCGGCGAATCCTGTCCGGTGTACTCACACCCAGTAAGCATCTGTATACAATCTTAGGTGCACTCCACCATGGCTGCGGGACCAATCCATTGCCCCTCCACAGGGTCTAGATATGTATACACCAGTCTACTCCGGAGTATCGATGCCTAGTCTCGATACTCCTGTGACCAGGGACATCTAACGATATGCCTATTGACTAACCAGCTCCCACTAGTATGACTGCCATCACAACGCCGGTAGTCAGGAAAACACCCTATGGGCTTTATCAACATGTATATATATATGAATACTACGCAAAATATATCATATGTTAAGATAAAGACAAACCAAATAGCGTACTATCATATTAAGCAAGACTGTCATGTACATACATATCCCCAGCATCCTATACAATGAAGGCCTCTAGGGCATATATATCCAACATAAACGTTCTTTACTCATGCTGTGATACGCGCATCGCACAGCGACTTGAAAAAAAAGGTTTGGCATGTATTTCTTTCAGATGTTTTGACAAGTTATAACGATGCGTACTATGTGCATGTTATAGTTTTGATGTATATCATGATTGGTTTTCATATTGAACTTTGACATTGGTATCTTCACCATGACTCCGATGATTGTGTGATGCTTGACGGAGTTTTTATTTTGAGTTATATACTCGTTTTTCATGCGCATGCATTGCGCTACAAGTTGTTTTAAGTATTGATGATTTCGGAGCCCCGACGACTTGATTGTTTTTACTGAAATGTTTTAGTATTTGGGGGGATTAAATTTAAATTCGGGGACCGAATTTATTTAAGAGGGGAAGACTGTAATATTTCAGAAAAATAAATATTATTTTGGGAAGTTAAACAATTTAAGTAATAAATATTATGAATATTTATTGTATGGCGATTGGTTTTAATGATATGGTATAATTATATACCGATAAATTGGGAAATATTTTGAAATTTATATTAATTATTGATTTTAAAAGAATTTATGAAGATTGGGAATTTTACAATTTAGTATATAATTAATTGTATATAAGTTAGTATTACTAAACTCGATTAGTACCTAATCATGCATTGATTTTGTTTTGTGCATATGACATGCACAATGTCATGTTACACACTTGTTACATTTATTCTACCATGACTATTTTCTTTTTATTGTAGAATGGCTTTTGTTTTAAAATCGAAATGTAAAGAAAAAGAGAAAAGGAAAAGGGTTTTAAAACATGAGAGATATTTTGTGAGTGGGGTCAAGGAAGCATGGGCAAGGAAAAGGGGAGAGAGAGGGAGATGATGAGGGGTCTTTTGTTGACCATGGCTATTGTTCCTCACTTCATTTCTTCATCTTTTTCTTCTCCTTCCTCCTCTCATGGCTGCCCTCTCACCTCCACCTCCTCATCCACTTCACACCACCCCTAAATTTACATCAAAATTACATGTTACCTTCACAAAAATTGATCCTAACACCCTCACAAACCCTATGGAGACATCAATGCAAGATTTTGAAAACTTTGAGCAACTCAGAAAAATTCTTAAGTTGCCAAATGTGGTATTCTCTACACCCTTAGCTTAGAATCTAGTTTCCTTTAACTCCTATTATAGATTCGATTTGATAAATTGTGGTTTAGTGGTCTTTGAAAATTCCAAGTTGAGCTTTAGGTGTTATATTGAATTAAAAGGGTGCAATTAAGGTTTAGTAGTGATCTTAAACCCGTTTAGTGTTAGAATTCTGGACAAAACCAGAGATTAAGACCCCGAGACATGAACTTAGAATCCCCGATATCGGAAATTTATGGAAATTGTGATGTTGTTTCGAGATCTGCTATCAACCGGGGGCCCTATAAATCAATTAGCAATTACTGAGAGGTGTGCAGGCAACCCAGAACCTATTCCCAAGACCTGAGACCATAACCCCTTACCTTGGCCGCCAATTATCCCTTTTTGGCCGCAAATTGCGGCCTTGGTACGATGGAATCGCCTCGTGCTTGGTCCATGGCACCATTTTAGGCAAATTAGACCTACCCCATATGCTGAATTGGCTAATTTCACCTGGAACAAAATCTGGAAATGTTTTCTAGAGTTGTTGTTTTGGTTTTGTGTCTTTTTAAAGACTTTAGTTTTATTATTGTGTTTTATCTCGGTCACTTGACGTTTGTACGTCGATATCGGGAGTTGTTTGATTATTCTTGCATGCATAGACCATAGGTTTTAACCTATGTGTGATTCGTGTGACGTTTTGGTTTTCATCTGCTATTTCGGTTTACTATACTATATGTTTATATGTAGGCTCCTTCACGTGGATTCCGGACGACAAGGAAGAGAATGATGTTATCGACTTCAGCAAGCGAGGATCGAGGTGAGTAGATGTATATCTACGGGGGAAGTCGGTTGGATGGCGTATAGCACCCCCGCAATTTCATAGGATATGATGGTTTATGATATATATATATATATATATATATATATATATGTATATATATGTGTGTGTGTGTGTGTGTGTGTGTGTGTGTCTATATATGTATATATGTATATATATGTATATATATATGTGTGTGTGTTTTTGCGAGATATGAATACTTAACAAGAAAGGCTTTAGGAGACCACGGATTAGATTTAGTTTAATTTGGATGAACGTTCTTTTATTTAGTTTCTTAGTTGCGAAACTCTAGAGTAGAAGTCGACACACACACACATGCACACACGTGATATGATTTTTGGGTGTATATGTTTATATGTGTGTGTGTGTGTGTGTGTGTGTGTGTGTGTGTGTGGATGCGTTGGTGTGCGCGCGCACACACACACACATATATATACATATATACATATATACATATACGTATACACGGGTGATGAGGATAGTATATGATACTTGGAGGTGAGTCGATATGATCGGGCATGATGCCGTGAGATCGGTTATGTGATTTGGGTCGTGTTATGATACACGACATGATATTATAGTGGATCGTTGGGCGATGTGTTTTTATACACACGAGAATATATGTTTGATGATATTGGTATGTTCTAGACTTTAGAACGGTACCCCTAATTCAGGATATTATGATGATGATATCATATGAATAATGAGGTATTTGTGATATTTGAGCCGTACCCCGATTTCCGGGATGTCGTACGATGGATTTTACCGTACGAGGTATAAATATGATGATTGATCCGCACTTTTGATTCGAGGAAGTCGTATTATATATTTTTCCGTACGTGATGCTATTGAGGCGGGATCGCCGACTACTAGATATTTCGACTCGGAATTTAGGTGGATTTCTTACCCTTTCAACTAGTTCTTTAGTTTAGTCTTTTAGTTGATTAGAAAGAGGTTGGACCAGGTTTGAATCATACTTATTTTCAGAAACTAACGAATCGTGAGTATTTTCAAAAGACAACCCGAGAGATATTACGGATTTTTCAAAGGACGTACATTTTCATAAAAACGCCGTAGCCCCTGTTTTCTAAAAACCACGATTCGTGCTATTTCAAATGCCAAAACTGTATGACTTGTATATAGAAATGTATATTCTTATATGTTACGGTTATTACATCCTTTTTCGTATATTCATGTTGTTTTTATCGCATTGCATGCTTATACAAGTGTTTTCTTTTGTTATTATGAACCCATGTTGTCAGGACCCCTGCACCATTACCGATGATGCGTATGTCCATGAACACTTGCCGACTCACACACATCATCATCGGTAATTGTCATGTCGCGTACACTTTAGAGATTATTACTTCATTGATATAACTTGCTAGTTGATAATTCAGAAATATCATTACTGTGCTATTTTAGATATTGCATTCTTTACTTAGCTAACCATGCATGTATATATATTCAATTGTCATGCAATATCATGGGGCATTATGCTGGTAATTCACTATTTATTTACTCTCGAGTTTGGCAATTCAGATTTTCCATGAGATTTCTGGATTTGGAGAAACCGCAAGTATTTTATAAACTCATTTTCATTTCTAAAAGATAGAAAATTGCGTTTTTCTCTTGATATAATGTGAGAGGTGTCCACCATGAGTTTTCTCGGCTCTTGAGCAGTATCATACACCCGATTCGAGGAGGAGGATGAACCTTCTGCGGGTGCATGGTGAACCCGGGTTGGTACCCTGGGGCAAGATGGTCGCAGATGATGGCATTGAGCCCGGCACGGGAGCACTACCGACCGGTTATTTGTGACGCGGCGAATATCCGGAGGATACTGACGTTATCTTGAGATTTGATGATATGGGCCAGTCCGGATTGCCGGAGCCCGAGATATTGAGATTTGATGATATGGGCCAGTCCGGATTGCCGGAGCCTGAGATATTGAGATATTGGGATATATATTTTTTGTCGATGCTTGACACGGATTCTCCGTTGATTTCATTGATGATACTTCGGTTTTTATAAAAAAATCTCACTGAGATAAGAAAACAGTTTTCTCGTACAAGACCTATTTTGCTTTCATTCTTGATACATTTGTAAGTGCACGGCGGCGCCCCGGCCGTCAATCTGACGCCGGAATGCGGAAGCGGTGATAAACTTTAATTTTGCAAACTAGCAAACCGGCACCACCGCGCACTAAACACCCGGATTGGGCCATTAAACTAGATCTAGCTAACTAAAACACGGGTTAGAGATATACCGAGTGATCCGAGTCCTCCGGTCTTCTCGTCATCGTCCCGATCTCCTGCGGAAAGTCCTGTCTCCATGTCGTCGCCTCCTCGCCGGAAGGGCACCACATCACCTGCAACTTTTACGGGCTCCCACCTCAATACCGAGGCAACTCGGGCGCGAAGTTGGCTACCCGATGCGTCCAAGATTTGCTGTAGAATGTAGTGTAGAGGCTATGTCTCATATGGGGGGTTTTGTTGCCATGGAGGATAGAGGAGGAGGTTAGGAAAATTGCTGCTTTCAATTTTCTAGCAAGAAGAACATGAGATGAAGAATTCCTCACATAACAAAATGAACTCTCTCATTCTCTTCTCTCAAGTGTGGCCAACCTCTTCAAGTGAGAATGGTGGTGGGAATGAATATGAATCAATAACAAGAAGGGAGGTGATGGTAGTAAAAGAAAAAGGGGTGACCATATCAAAAAGCAATGATAACAATGTCATATCAACTCTCATCAAGTCATAATCCATTGTAATCACCATTAAAGCAAAGGAAAAGATGGATAAAGCATCTCATGATGATAATCACATCATGAAGCCACAAATGCAAAAAAAAACCTCCACAAAAACACCCTCCATCGGAAAAGTCCGGCCGGGAAAGAACCAAGGAAAACTGGCCGGAACGGAATGCAAACTGGCAACTCCAGAAAAATGGTCCCATAATAAATTACAGAAAAACCCCGATACTGTGCATACACACCCGCATCTGTATTCTGACCGGATACAAATGCAAAGAGACAAAATCTACACTGTACTATACTAGGATCCGACTTAAACCAAAACCGGCTAGTAATATCCGTCCGATCCTGATCCGTGCAATACCGCACGTATCTGATCGAACCCTGCCATATCTCCATACGGCCTCTACAGCGTTTCGCCCGAAACTTGAGTAACTGAAAGTGTGGGGGACTCTAAAGACTCGTCAATACCTTGGCTGTGGATTTAACCACTAGCACGTCAGAAGTATAAGCCAATACGTGACGGGCCACCAGGTATTGACCAAAAGGGACGTCGATGAGCGAACTCATCCTGACACCCTACTGAGCCTGTCAGTGACAATATCCGTACAGTCCGGTCCGTTCGTCTATGAGCATCGCATGGCGGGCCTAGGGGGTTGGTAAAAGTCAGACCCCCAAAAGCGGTACAAGTCGTGTCGGAGTGTAGCCCAGAACACCCTGAGATACTACTGGAATACCTACCAGTAAATCTCCTGCCTTGGCCAAGGATATCATGTAATGGCTCTCCTAGACACAGCGCGACCTCACCCCCAATACCGGGAGAGACGAACCCCTGAAGATCCGCTCACTGCCTCCATGTGGCTCGGGACTGTACCCAACTAAAACCTGTTTGCACGACTCCTTTGAGCCGTGGTAGGGTAGTAATCAAAGCACAGTGGGAACTCACACGAGGAAAATGACGATCTCAGGTCAATGAACTAACCTGTACACATGTCACCAGGGAACTGCTATCTGACGTCTGGTATAAGACCAACTAGCAGGTTCCCGGCGAGTCCTGTCCGGTGTACTCATAACCCAATGAGCACCTGTATACATCTTAGGTGATCCAACTGACACCAGTGGCTTGTGAGACCGGCCACCGCCCCTCGTCGGGGTCTCGACTGTATACACTAGTCTACCCTGGAGAATCGATGCCCTGTCTTGAAACTCCCACGACTAAGGACCATTTAAGGATGTGCTTATAGACTACCAGCTCCCACGTATATGATCGCCCTCATACTGCTGGCAGTCAAGCAAGAATCCTAGGGGCTCTATCAACGTGCAATAACGACATGTCGGGTCACCTAAAGCAGTACACGATGATAAAGGTAAACCAGATAGCATACTATCATCTCGAGTAAGACTGTCCTACCGGGATAGGTCCTCCTTCAATCATTGCAATCATGTGCCTGTGATCCAATAATTGACTCTGAGGGCACTATCTCCAACAATCTCCCACTTGCACTCAAGGCTAATTATTGCGATGTCGCATACTCACAGCCCGTGTGATACCGAACTCCCAACTCCTCTACTTGTCAGTCTCACAAAACTCGTTTGCGAAACTATTGCGTTCGAGGAATAGCCTCAGTGAGTGGATCCGCTTTGATGTTTCTTTCTATGTCTCTCTATATCTCAAGTTCGCGGAGAAACCCATCTCCTGAAATGAGCAATACCTGTCTTAGAATGTGTCTGGATGTCTGATGGGACCTAGCTCATAAATGAACTCCAAATCCAAACTTCTTAGACTGTATCGTCAACTGAACTTAATCAGTATCCTGCGCCATGTCTCCCTCAGTATTGCCTTAGACCACATGTCCAAAATACTGCCCCTCGTCAGAGGGAAAAACTATAACTCTGACAGCCACTCTGCTTTCCAGGTCACCTTGGAAGCCTGGAGTGATAACTGTCTCCTTAATGAGGCTGTCGTTATCATTTCCATAGAACATCTACTTATGTTCTAAAGCTGCTCCCGACTGTTTCTTCAGGATTAGATCAATATCAACTTATTGCATCTACTGCAAGAACAACATCTGGTGTGGTACTTGACATCTCATGATTGACTCAATTGCCTAAGCAAGTGATCTGCCAATCATGAACATCCCTCTCCCCTTTAGTCTGTAAGACACCTTTAGAGAGGGTGACTCCATCACCTGCAGGTATACTACCGTGCCAGGAGTCGTCCATTCTAAATACTCTTAGAATGTTGTCAAAGTACCCAGATTGGGAAACCACCCAAATCTAGATCTAAAACCATAGATCTAGTAACCAGTATGTCTGATATAATGTCCAAATCCCATATGGAGAAAACACTGTGTGACGACCAAAGTATAACCGATCGTAGTATAGGAATATCATTTCCTACTCTGTGTATGTCATCCAAATACCATGACATCACACCCTACTACCTTCTCAACAGATCCATCCCCTATTCTGATGAAGTCAAACCTATGACTGTCACATCAGAAATTGATGATCTATCTCCGCTATAACTGCTTTAGTCTATAAATAGACATAAGCCATCTGTCCACCAATGCTTCCGCTGCTCCCAATGACCATGACAACCCTCTGGCAGAGTCATATAGACGTACATTTCTAAAGCAAGTTTAGAACTGTAAGTGCACGGCGGCGCCCCGGCCTCCATCCCGAGGCCAAATGCGAAAGCGGTGATAAACTTTAAATTTTCTTGAACTGGCAAACCGCCGCGCACTAATACCCGGATCGAACCATTAACTAGTCCTAGCTAACTACAAGATGGGGAAGAGAGATATACCGACTGATTCGAGTCCTCCGGTCTTCTCGTCGTCGTCCCGATCTCCTGTGGAAGCTCCGGTCTCCACCTCGTCGCCGGAAGTGCACCACATCGCCTACTTCTTTTACGGGCTCCCACCTCAATGCCGAGGCAACTCGGGCACGAAGCTGGCTAGTCGACGTGCCTAAGATTTGCTGTAGAATATTGTGTAGAACTTGTGTCTCATTTTGGGGTAGTGGAGGTTGCCATTGGTGGAGGAATTGAACTTGGAGCTTTTGAGATTGATCTTGTGGGAATTTTGCAACATGAAATGAACCAAAATCCCACACACAAAAATTTTGGACAGCCCACTAGGAGCTTGGCAGGCCAATACAAGTGAGGGGAGGATAAGAATGAGAGAGTGACCAAAATAATGGGAGCCATACTCATATCATGCAAGAGAGAGAGAGGAATGGTTATCATATGAAAGGAAATCATCACAAACATAAACCCAACACGCCATCAACCTCACCCCTCATCATCACCAACAATCATGACTTTAAAAGTCAAGCCATGATGGAGTCAAAACAAGTCAAGGTCAAGGAAAAGCTATCATGATGCAACAAAATGCAAAGACCCCCTCCACAATTGCTTATTTGCACAAATGCAAATAAGCCCTCCTCCACCAATCTTCGGCCAATGAACGATACAAAGGAAATTGGCCGAAACGGAAAGCAAACTGGCAAGTCCAGAAAACTGGTCCGTAATAAATTACAGGAAAAACCCCGAAACTGTGCATACACACCCGCATTTGTATTCCGACCGAAATACAGATGCAATGAGACAAAATCTACACTGTACTATACTAGGATCCTGCTTAAACCAAAGCCGGCTAGTATTATCCGTCCGATCCTGATCGTGCAATACCGCACGTATCTGATCGAACCCTGCCATATACCCATACGGCCTATAGTACAAACTGTCCGTTCCTGATCCGTGCAATACCGCACATATCTGATCGGACCTTGCCATATCTCCATACGGCCTCTAGTACAAAACTGTCCGATCCTGATCCGTGCAATACCGCACGTATCCGATCGGACCTTGCCATATCTCCATACGGCCTCTACAACTTTTCGCCCGAAAGCTGAGTAACTGAATGTGGGGGACTCTAAAGACTCGTCAACACCTTGGTTGTGGGTTTAACCACTAGCACGTCAGAGGTATAAGCCAATACGTAACGGGCCACCAGGTATTGACTAAAAGGGACGTCTGTGAGCGAACTCAGCCTGGCAACCCTACTGAGCCTGTCAGTGACAATATCCGTACAGTCCGGTCCGTTCGTCTATGAGCATCGCATGGCGGGCCTAGGGGGTTGGTAAAAGTCAGACCCCCAAAAGCGGTACAAGTCGTGTCGGAGTGTAGCCCAGAACACCCTGAGATACTACTGGAATACCTACAAGTAAATCCCCTTGCCTCGGCCGAGGTCTTTGTGCAATGGCTCTCCTAGACAAAGCGCGACCTCACCCCTAATACCGGGAGAGACGAACCCCTGAAGATGCGCTCACTGCCTCCATGTGGCTCGGAACTGTACCCAACTAAAACCTGTTTGCACGACTCCTTTGAGCCATGGTAGGGTAGTAATCAAAGTACAGTGGGAACTCACACAAGACAAATGACGATCCCAGGTCGATGAACTAACCTGTACACATGTCACCAGGGAACTGCCATCTGACGTCTGGTATATGACCAACTAGCATGTTCCCGGCGAGTCCTGTCCGGTGTACTCAAAACCCAATGAGCACCTGTATACATCTTAGGTGATCCAACTGACACCAGTGCTTATGAGACCGGCCACCGCCCCTCGTCGGGGTCTCGACTGTATACACTAGTCTACTCTGGATTATCGATGCCCTGTCTCGAAACTCCCACGACTAGGGACCTTTTAAGGATATGCTTATAGACTGCCAGCTCCCACGTATATGATCGCCCTCATACTGCTGGTGGTCAAGCAAGAATTCTAGGGGCTCTACCAACGTGTAATAGCGACCTGTAAGGTCACCTAAAACAGTACACGATGATAAAGGTAAACTAGATAGCATACTATCATCACGAGTAAGATTGTCCTATCGGGATAGGTCCTCCCTCAATCGTTACAATCACGTGCCTGTTCTCCAATAATTGACTCTGAGGGCACTATCTCTAACAATCTCCTACTTGCACTCAATGCTAATTATTGCGATGTCGTATACTCACAGCCCGTGTGATACCGAACACCCAACTCCTCTACTGGTCAGTCTCACAAAGCTCGCTTGCGAAACTATTGCGTTCGAGGAATAGTCTTAGTGAGTGGATCCGCCTTGATGTCTCTTTCTATGTCTCTCTAAATCTCATGTTCGCGGAGAAAACCATCTCCCGAAATGAGCAATACCTGTCTTAGAATGTGTCTGGATGTCTGATGGGACCTAGCTCATAAATGAACTCCAAATCCAAACTTCTTAGACTGTATCGTCAACTGATCTTAATCAGTATCCCGCGCCATGCCTCCCTCTTTATCGCCTTGGACCACCTGTCCAAAATACTGCCCCTCATGAGAAGGAAAACTATAACTCTGACAACCTCCTTGTCGTCCAGGTCACCATGGAAGCTTGGAATGATAACTGTCTCCCGAATGAGGCTGTCGTTATCATGTCCCTAGAACATCCACTTATGTTCTAAAACTGCTTCCGACTGTTTCTCCAGGATTGGATCAATGTCAACTTATGGCATCTAGTTCAAGAACAACATCTGGTATGGTACTTGACATCTCATGATTGACTCAATTGCCTAAGCAAGTGATCTGCCAATCATGCACATCCCTTTCTACTTTAGTCTATAAGACACCTTTAGAGAGGGTGACTCCATCACCTGCAGGTACACTACCGTGCCAGGAGTCGTCCATTCTAAATACTCTTAGAATGCTGTCTAAGTACCCTGATTGGGAAACCACCCAATCTAGATCTAAAACCATAGATCTAGTAACCAGTATGTCTGATATAATATCCAAGTCCCATGTGGAGAAACCACTGTATGACGACCAAAGTATAACCGATCGTAGCATAGGAGTTTCCTTTCTTATTCTGTGTATGTCATCCAAATCTATGACAACACACCCTACTACCTGTTGGAGATAGTGCCCTCAGAGTCAATTATTGGATCACAGGCACGTGATTGCAATGATTGAGGGAGGACCTATCCCGGTAGGACAGTCTTACTCAAGATGATAGTATGCTATCTGGTTTACCTTTATCATCGTGTACTGCTTTAGGTGACATGACAGATCACTATTGCACGTTGATAGAGCCCCTAGGATTCTTGCTTGACTACCGGCAGTATGAGGGCGATCATATACGTGGAGCTGGTAGTCTATAAGCACATCCTTAAAAGGTCCCTAGTCGTAGGAGTTTCGAGACAGGGCATCGATACTCCAGAGTAGACTAGTGTATACAGTCGAGACCCCGACGAGGGGCGGTGGCTGGTCTCACAAGCCACTGGTGTCAGTTGGTTCACCTAAGATGTATACAGGTGCTCATTGGGTTATGAGTACACCGGACAGGACTCGCCGGGAACATGCTAGTTGGTCCTATACCTGACGTCAGATAGCAGTTCCCAGGTGACATGTGTACAGGTTAGTTCATCGACCTGGGGATCGTCATTTGTCTCGTGTGAGTTCCCACTGTACTTTGATTACTACCCTACCACGGCTCAAAGGAGTCGTGCAAACAGGTTTTAGTTGGGTACAGTCCCGAGCCACATGGAGGCAGTGAGCGGATCTTCGGGGGTTTCGTCTCTCCCGGTATTGGGGGTGAGGTCGCGCTGTGTCTAGGAGAGCCATTACACGAAGACCTTGGCCAAGGCAGGAGATTTACTGGTAGGTATTCCAGTAGTATCTCAGGGTGTTCTGGGCTACACTCCGACACGACTTGTACCGCTTTTGGGGGTCTGACTTTTACCAACCCCCTAGGCCCGCCATGCGATGCTCATAGACGAACGGACCGGACTGTACGGATATTGTCACTGACAGGCTCAGTTGGGTGTCGGGGTGAGCTTCCTCATCGACGTCCCTTTTAGTCAATAGCTGGTGGCCCGTTACGTATTGGCTTATACCTCTGACGGGCTAGTGGTTAAATCCACAGCCATAGTATTGACGAGTCTTTAGAGTCCACCACACTTTCAGTTACTCAAGTTTCGGGCGAAACGCTGTAGAGGCCGTATGGAGATATGGCAGGGTCCGATCAGATACGTGCGGTATTGCACGGATCAGGATCGGACAGTTTGTACTAGTAGCCGTATAGGTATATGGCAGGGTTCGATCAGATACGTGCGGTATTGCACGGATCAGGATCGAACGGATATTACTAGCCGGCTTTGGTTTAAGCCGGTCCTAGTTTAGTACAGTGTAGATTCTGTCTCATTGCATTTGTATCCGGACGGAATACAGATGCAGGTGTGTATGCACAGTATGGGGTTTTCCCGTAATTTATTACGGGACCAGTTTTCTGGAGTTGCCAGTTTGCTTTCCGTTCCGGCCGGTTTTCCTTTGTTCTTTCCCGCCGGACTTTTCCGATGGAGGGGGTAATTTGCAGTTTTGCAAATTACATGTGTGGAGGGGGTTTCTTTGCATATTGTTTGATATGATAGCTTTCATATCTTTTTCCACCATGCTTTTGCTTTTTGAGATTTGAAAGGGTATGGTTGTTTTTTAAAATGAAGCATGGTTGTTGTTTGGTTGTGGTCACCTCTTGACCTCTCCTATCCTCACCTCCCTTCATGAGATGTATTTGGTTTTTCTCCACCATTTCAATGAGAAGGGGGCCGGCCACACATTAGGAGGAGAGAAAAATGAGAGTTCATTTTGATGCTTCATTTGTTCATCTCATTTCCTTGCAAAATTTGGTAGCTTCATTTCCCTCCAAAGTTCAATCCTCATTCCTCCATCCAAAGGCAACAAACCCCAAAGAGACAAGTAGCCTCTACACTACACTTCCTACAGCATATCTTGGACACGTCGAGTAGCCGGCTTCGTGCCCGAGTTGCCTCGGTATAGAGGCGGGAGCCCGTAAAAGTACCCGGCTTCGTGGTGCCCTTTCCGACGAGGAGGAGATGGATGGAGATCCCGCAAGGAGATCGGAGCGGAGATGAAGACCGGAGGACTTGGATCGTCGGTATATCTCTAACCCGTATTCTAGTTAGCCTAGACTTGTTAATGGTTACGATCCGGAGTTTAGTGCGCGGTGGTGCCGGTTTGCAAAGTCCGCAAAATTTGAGTTATTCACCGTTTCCGCATTCCGGCGTCGGATTGACGGCCGGGGCGCCGCCGTGCACTTACAGTGGTATCAGAGCCTCGCCATTAACTTCGTCTAGCTTTGTGTAATGTGTTTTACGTTTCCGATCGAACAAAATCCCGAAAACACGTATTTCATGCACATCAGTTTCTGTCGAATTTTTTTTAAGTCCAAAAATTTTTCTGGTTGTCTCAGAGTGATGTGCAGGGAAATAGAAGCATACTGACAAAATTTGGCAAAATGATCTCACTATTCCGCCGCGCAAGCGACGCGAAATCCCACCTCGTGCGGCGCTTCCGCGCGGAATTTACTGTTCACCCCCCCAAATTTTTCCAGTGTGTTCCTGAGTTAAAAATGTGGTTTCGGGAATATTAAAGTTGGGCCAATTATTTCTGTGTGTGCTACAGTTTTCTTTGGGGCCCAATTGTTAATTGTTTGATCAATCGGAAAATTTTAAACACATTTTTCACAGTATTTACATTATATCTGCGACCGTGAATGTCACTCGATCGGTAAATCCGGTCTAACTGCTATAGCCCGGTTAGACGGATTTGCGAACGTGATTTTCACGTTGATGTTCTATGTTTATGCTGTGATGTTGCGGATCGGTCGTGGGGGATAGCCTGGATGCAATGCTAGTACTGTATTGTTGTATTATGTACATTTGATATTGCGGGGCGAGCGTCCGACATGTGGACTGCCGTCACTGCCTGATTGTATTATTATTTTGGGGCACGACCTGGTTGCGGTCGATGTACCCGGTGTATGTATATTTTACTTTCTGTACTAGGATTACCCCGCGGTGGGGTGCACGGATAGCCGGGTTCTAGAGGGCAACAAGCCCGCATCTCATGGCATTGAGACGGAGGGGGCTTCACTCTGGGATTGGCGGGCTATTCGTCGCACTCGTAGGGGGTACAGGTTGACCCAGGAGGGGTGCCCAAGTTGCCGGATTCCGTGGAGTGCTGGGTGGTCCATTCACGGAGCTGAAGGGGGCTGCCTCGCTTCAGGTTTTGGCGGGTGACTTGCCGCGCCCGTAGGGGTCTAGGCTTTCATTGCACAGGCTATCCACACGACCAGGGGAACGTCGGGTTTCAGTAGTGGCTCTGTGAAACCCGGGGATCCCAGATATCTGTATTGTTCTGTGATGCTGTACATTTCTGTGATATTGCATTTCTTTTCACGCCTTGAGCGAAATATAATATATTGGTATATATATTAGTAGATGTTGTATATGTTTTTCATCCGCGCTAGTCCAGTCCCCGCTCTGCCGTTAGTTAGCTAACCTAACGGGTGATGACGGGACCCAGTGGCGAATGCGGATGGCATATACGTACGTCAGTATATTTTCGTTCTTTGTGGTGTGATCAATGATGGGACTGCATTGATTCGGATCAATGCAAGTTAAACAAATCTAATCTGATGTTGTTGGAACACTTTTCAAAAGCTGTTATTGCAAGGGCGTTCTCTTTTGTTTTGCATCGTGATATTCATTGGAATATCCTGCTCCTCAGTCGACGAGGCAAGGGCCGAGATCCCTTCACCGGGAGTGACCCCTTGGACAGAAGTTTGCGTCAGGGCATTAACTTCACTATAGCCGATTACTTTTGCTTTGCACCGTGGTATTCAGTTGGAATATCCTGCACCCCATTCTACGGGGAAAGAGCCGAGATCCCTTCACCGGGAGTGACCTCTTTAGTAAAGGTTTTCGTCACTATATTTTCTAAAAAGCTATCCGTTCCTTCAACGATATCAAGTTCATTACGTTAAAGGTTTTCGCCAGAAACCATTCGTAGCCCTCCGTCGTTTCATATGGATGGTCAATAGTATTCAAGCTGTGTATGTTGGCCAAAGTCAAGGCACAGTGTTTGGTAGCTGTTGGGTATTCATATGCAGCATAGATAGATGCGTTGGTTTGGGACAGTCGTACTGCCATTTTGGCCAAAGTCAAGGGTATGTACGGGTGGATTCAAATTAACCTGGAGAATGACGGGTTGAACTTGACATGTGACTTATGATATGTTGGCCAAAGTCAAGGTCATAAGAGCATGGGGTAAAAATCACATCGGGAGTTTCAAAAGTACTGAAACTTGCCAGATATGCGCATACCTTCTGGAGTGTGATACCGTGAGCGGATTCCGTCACATTATCATGCGATGAGAGTTGGATCCCGATTCCCACTGATGAGTTAGTATACTCCTCGGGTGACCCCGACTAATTCTTCTTTCAGGTTTGGAGGAGAATTTGAGGTACAGTGGGAGGTTTCCAGATTGGATAAATTGGTAACCATTCTGATCTAGGTTAGAGTGCACGCTGAGTGTTTCTTTTCTCTCTCTCTCTGGCAGCGACCATTGACCCGACCCTAAGACTATGACTCAGTGACCAAGTTGACCGAACCTTCTTAACACTGGCTTTTGGATTGTCAGAGTTGCAGACCTCATTGCCACTCCTACTTTTACCCTTTTCTCCAGGACACCCCGTATTACTGCGAACGTCCACTTCCATTGGACAAAACCATCGTATGGTTAGATACGAACTCGAAAGAATTTATTCGAGGATGGTTTCCGGTTCTGGAGAAAACGGATAGGATTATTCAGTTGTCTTTTCCTTTTACCCTCTCTCAGGTTACGAGTACTCCTTGGTTTAGGGGTAGTACACCTATTACGCAAATTGGATTGTCTTCTTCCAAACCATAGGCTGGTGCCGACCGGTAGGGAATGAAGAAAACCAGTTAGCCTAAACGGTGTACAGAAGGTATTAAGTTCAGACAAAGCAAGGGATCAGTAAGAGGGCAAAGTAAATTGCGACTGTTATTCACTACCAAACCAAGTATTTCTTCGCCAATCCTAAATCACCTTTGTTTTTCTCCAGGACACTCCGTATCACTACGAAGATCCCATTTTATTGGATAATCCATCGTATGGTTATATACGAACTCGAAAGGAACTCGTTCCAGTTCGGGGATGGATCCTGGTTCAGGAGAAATAGGAATAAAGTACATTCAGGTGTCTTTTATCTTCACCTTCTCTCGCGATGCGAGTGCTCCTAGGATTAGGACAGTACACCCTTTATGCTTTTTGGATAGTCTTCTTCCAAACCATAGGCTGGTGCCGAACGGTAGGGAAGGAAGAAAACCATTTGGCCTAAAGGGGTGTACAGAAGGTAAAGACTAAAGACATATGAAGGGATTTGGAGAGGTGGCAAAGAACTATACGGTTACAGTCGTGAATCTGGAAGAGGCATTACTAGGAATACCGGGATACCCCATCGAAACATTTCAATGTTTCAGTCTCACTGTGTACTGTTAATGGAAAACTGATTTCCCGATTAGACACTTACTCCAGGGTATGTATTTACCAGGTATGATTCTCACATCTGTATGGTTTTACAGATGATGAGTGGGAGTGAGTTATTGGGAATTGGGTGATCATCCTCATTTTTGAGGAAGTCACCTGGGTTGTTTGCAAGTTAGCAATTATTTGGTTTTGAATATCCGCGGTTATGCACCAATTTCAAATTGATATATCTGTACGTCTATTTTCATAGAGTGAGATATACCTTTTGATATTATGTCGATGGCATTTACCTATATCAGTGGATGGTTAGGTAAGGAGCATTAAACAGCGGTGTAATTCTTCTTAACCAAAAGTACAGTTTTCAACCTACGACACACAGTAAATGAGTCACTAGACTCAAGGGACTTATACAGAGTATTGTATGTTGTCCAGTGTCCATCAGGACAGAGGGGTTGGTCCTCGTACTGTATTCTGTTTACTTTTGACTTCTCTAGTTCTTAGACATGTGTTTCGTAGAAACACAGGGTCTAAGTTTTGAGGAGTTATAGGTATTTGAATAGAGTAGAGAACCAGGTATAGCAAGTATCGGGATTCTTCAAAGTGATCGAAGATGTAGATACTTGTGTGTGGTATTCAGTTAATAGTAATGATAAAGAGAAATTACTTCTCTTTCAGGTTACTCATAATTGGAAGTATTCCTAAGTTGAGTAACGCTGATCGACCTCCTTCCATTTAGTTGACATGCACTGGAGACAGCTGCATGATTTGAATCTGGTTCAATTAAATCAGTGCCTCTGGTTCTATATTGGATGTAGAACAGTTCATATCTTAACGTTGTTAAGGTACGGGGAGTTGTCCGGCTTATGCTTAAAACCAGACACTGGACAACTCAAGGCACGTTTCTGTAATGGCTGTTTGTGGGTTGACCCAGGCTATGACGCGGGTTGACTTTCTACCATCTGGATGAACAATAGCAATATTGTTCTAGACTCGCCACAGTTTTATTAAAAATGGATTTTTTCAAAAACAGCAGTGGGAGTATGGTAGAACTGGAAGTGATTCCAGAACCGCAAACGATTACTGAAGATTTGATAAGGAACCTAAAGATTCAATCTGAATTGACATTCCATTGGCCACTCCGCAGATAAGGTGGGTAACTTCAGGCACCCGAGAGGTACTTCGGTAGCCTCAAGGACGGTGACAGGGAAGTTCTTGTTTACCCACAATTACCATTGCTGTTGTTCCAGGCTGCG